>VXAL01001718.1:307770-338511 GCA_013399475.1 Chauna torquata
AGTTTCTCTTTTGTTCTGGAGCCACACGTGTAACCCGGTTAGACCTGTTCTCTTTGAATACTGAGGACTGAGCTGGCCTTATGCAAATGCTCCCAACCTCGTCTTGGTTGTTGTCGTTGCAGACCCAATCAAATGAACAGGAAGTGACCTAAGGAATTCCCCTATTGGCTGCCTGAGTGTTCAGCAAAATGTTTTAAAATTAATATCACATCCATTTATCTTCACTCCTGGGAGTCTTTAGGAGAGATAACCTAGTACCTGTGTTTATCCAACCTACTGTTCTTTAGACAGTGTTCCCATTGCCTCAGTTAAGGATTTCCACTCCAGAATCTGCAGCTAAATGAGGTAAGGTGTTTGGGTTATTTTTTTTTTAATATACTTCCTTTAAATTAACACCAATGAAAATTAAAAAAAAAAAAAAAGAGAAGTGTCTACTGGACTCATGCCCACCCTACCGAGCCCCTCCCTTCCCACTTTGGAACAGCAGCTAAACTAATTTAATCAAAGGCTTCTTAATGTTACAATGAAGACGTCTATTTTCCTATTTTGAACTTGCATCTTACTTATGTTTAAATAATCCTGCTGTATTTATGTTTAACTGAGGCCAAATCTGCTGCCTTTACTCACTCAGAATGTCATTGACCTCAAATTGAGCCAGTGGCTTCATCAGAATTACTCAAAGTTTCTGAGGATCCTTTTTATTATAATGTATCTAATCATACTCTGGGTCCTAAATCTGCTGCCTCTGTCCCCAGAGAGGTCATTTGTTCAGTAAGGTGAGGGGTGAGAGAGTGGACCTCTCAATACGATTGAGAGTGCTGGTGACGCAGAACAGGGAGAGACTTTACAAGGATGGTGTTTCTGTTGCTTTTAGTGATGACGATGTTGATGGTGATTGTGCTAATAACAGAATCCTAAAGGAAATTTATAATTTGGCTCACTTTTGTCCTCAAGGCAATCTCTTGGCAGTTCTAGTGGCAAGGGGGGTTCTTTTGCTCTTAGTGTCTTCTGAGTGAAAGCAGCCTAGAGAAGCTAGCTCAAGCGCTGGGTAGGTAAATACAGTGTGAGCAGAGGCCTGCAGTGTCTTTGCTTGTTTAATTTGTTTCTCTTCCAATGGTAATTTTATTTGAATAGAACCAGAATTGGCCCCTTAAGGTATAGACACAGCAGGAAAGAGACTTTTTAAATTCTGTTTAAGTAATGGTAGAAATGCATGTAAAGAAAAAGTTGCTCAAAATCTACATTGATTATGTAAAATGTATGTGATGGGCTTAGTGATAAATGTTTATATTTCACCACATGAGAGATTTTAGGCAGATACTCTTGTATGTATATAGTTACAGAGTTATTGAATTTTATCGGTAATGAGCTTTTAGATTACTTCGTCTAAACATATAATACATCACCTTTGCTTCTAAGGTACATCCAACTGTCCTTTTTTTCATATTCTTTTTGAAATGAAACCAGTTCATAATGGTAGAAATGAACCTTGAGGTAAAAGTTTCACTTAAAGATTTTGTTTGTACTTGTGACACATGGGACTGTGTTAAACACACCTATCTTGCAGCAGTATTTCCTGTAATTTGTGAAAACTTTAGTGGGATAATAAAAAAATGTACTCCTTTAAGTTTTGTTTTGATAGCAAATTTGTGGGTAGCAATTTAAGCTGGTTTTCTGTCATCTATTTTGCACAGTAGAAAGTACCAGAGCTGGAAAACAGAGCGGGTTCATATTTAATGCAAATGTGGAAACCAAAGAAAACAGTTGCAATTAAAACTAGAAAAACAACAGGATTAAGGTGTTTCACCAACAAATATCGCAATTAGTGACAGTTTAATTCCTGGCCCTTACAGGTTTTAAAACCAGAAGTGATTGTTGTGATAACAACATAGGACTTCCCAGAATTTTTCAGAGTTTAATTGGGTGGCTTGAAGTAGACCTTATCTTCTAGAAAACTTCCAGTCTTGAAAAAAAAAAAGTCCAGAAGTCCAGCGATGGGAAATGCACCAGAATATTTTAATTAACTGCTTAAATACCATTCATCTAAAAATATTTTGTCTCATTTTCAGTCTGACGTGGTCTAGCTTCAACATTCAGCCATCTGATCTTGTTATCTTTTGATGGCTAGCGTGAAGTTCCCCTGGGTGGCAAATTTCTGTTCCTTGTGTTGGTAGCTGTGTGTAGCTGTGAACAAGTCCTCCCTTAGCCTTGTCTTTGATAAATATAGTAGTCAGAGTTCCATAGGCTTTTCTGTCTCGTGGAAAAACTTGTGCTAGTTCCAATGTAAGCTTTTCCATCCTTCAATCTCTTCAACGGTTCCCACTAATTTTTCAACATCCACTATGAAGTTCAGATGTCAGGACAGGACACAGGCTGTAGGAGCAGCAAAGCCAAGCACAAAGGCAATGTGAATCAGTATATCAGTGTTTCTGCCCCCAAAGGTCATGCCTGCCCCATACTGGAAGTTCAGGGTCAGGAGTTTACAAAGCATGCTTGATGCTTTCTCGGAGTTGACATCCTCTAGACCCCTTTCTCATTTCGCTGCATTGGACCTACACGCTGAGACGATATTATCATGAATAGTGCTCATGTTGTTTGCTTGCCTTTTTTTTTTTCTAGTCCTAGTGGTATTTGAAAACCCGTAAGACCAATAGAAGAGTATATTCCTCCCAAGTCATAGTAATAAAGAAACCTGTATCAGAGCAGACTAGTGCTTTGTTTGCCCCAGCAGAAATTAGGTGACAACAATTCTTATTATCCTAGTCATGGTGAGATCAGGTAATAGAATATGGTCTGTTTAACATGGGAAATTATTATTCTCTTGTCACCCGAGAAAATATGCTGTGGTATTGCCACATTAATTTCATATTACTTCAGATATTATTGTGAGTTTTCAGCAGTGGTGAAAACAGACTATTGGAGAGCTGGACAAAGACAAAATTAAATCCTTTGGCTCCCACTGAACTTCCTTCAGTTTTTTTCATTCCCAGTGAGTTTTATTGTTAACATCAGTACTTGTTCTGTCTGGGAGGTGCAAGGTAACAAATTGCGATGGAGAGAGATCAAACTAAAAAGGAAAAATCATCCAGAGACACAGATGAAGAGAGATTAGAGAGGAAAATGAAGGATTTCCGTAGTTGTGTCTGTGTCCAGACAGGACTGATGGTGTTAGCCAGTTGCCTCTCCCACAGCAAATTGCACAAAAAAAATCCAATGAGGATTAATTTCTACACCTGCTGAAGAAGTGAATATTTATGGTCAATTCTTACAGAAGAGGATTAAAGATTTTATTGCCTGTGTGAGCTCAGAGAACTGTGCATGAGCCATGACACCTTTCCAGAATCGTCACTTACCTTCCCTCCTTTGTTCACCCCTTACACGCTCTTTATAAATGTGTCTAGCTTAGTCTCAGGACCGAATCATTCAGTCTTTTCCCAGGCAAACTTTCCACTGATTGCAGCATTACCTGAATTTGTTTTGCGGAGTCTACTGTTACATGCTTTCTATTGCTGTTGACGTGCTTCAGTTCCCACACAAGTGTCCGAGCTCTGTCTCCAATATAATGAATACCAGGTCTGTGAACTGAAGCATTAGCCCATGGTACCAAGACAGTGGAACAGACCTGCCTGGCTTTAAAAGTGGTCACTGTGCCAAGGCTAAGCTACAGGTAGATGAATGACCCCTTCTTGTTCTGATGGTAGTATTAACACCCTTTAAAGGATTTTCTATGGTCTTACAGTGCTCTCTTTCTCACCAGCCTTCCTACGGTTGCGAAGTAAGTATTCCTGTTGAGGACTAGGCAGGCGTTCCTGCGGCAAGCAACACATAAAAAGAAAAGGGTCACAAACTTAATTGTCTGTTGTCATTGCTAATGACACATGATGTTAGGATGTGGTAGAATCAAATGTAAAGGCTTTGCTGTACATGAGGAAATGAACAGAAATGCTAACGATTTCTGTAGTTTTTTCATAGTTTGTGACGTTTAGCGAAGTAAAGTCTCTCTCGAGTCTTACAGCTTAGCTATTGCTAAACTTTCAAGCATAAACTCATGGAGTTTTCTTCCTTGTAAGTGCTTTGTGGGCACCAAGGAAGTCCACCAATCTTCAGCAAAGCCCACTGACTTCAGCCACTCAGCCAGCCTCAAGGGTGTTGCAAGATCTCAGATCACAGATGTCTGCTGCTCTTTATCCCTGTCCCTGCCTTCAGCCCACTCTGCAGCTGGCACATATTTTGGCCCCAATGAACCAGGGACTTATTTTGCTAAATTGTTGTGAAAATGGTACATTACAAACTTGGTAAGGGTGAAATTCATAAGTAACGCGCTGAGAGAAAGGGTAAACTAAGAAGGGTTTGTTCACACAACAACCATATGGAAAAGTAAGGATTAATTTGGTTTCTGTGGAAGTTACCAGTCTGAGAGCTGCTTTGAGCTTTATTGGGGATGCAGCTTGAACCAAATCCCTCAGTGAATGCCTAAAATGCTTGGGACATTTGTTGGTCATTGGTCTACAGATGGGTGAGAATGAGTAAACATAGAGTCATGTAGCCAGTGGAGCAACCAACCAGTGTTTGGCATTTTGCATGTCTCTCTATAAGGAAGATCCCTCAAAGGCTCCCTTACCAAAAGCTGACATTGCACATGGTTATCATTACCTATTCCTTTGCTGACCTTGTGAAATGTGCTCTACGGGAAAGAGTGTGAGAACTAGTAGAAAAAAACAGCTGGCTGGGGCTGGGTATTCACTGGTTATAGACCAGTAAGATCGGGCAATAAAAGAGGATTGCTTTGCAGTGGTGAAAAGAAAGCCATTCTACTTACAGATCTGCAAATACGAAGAATAAAATATAAATTCCTACCTATTAGGGAGGAAGGATACAGACATAATCTCTTGAGATATTGCCTCAATTCACAATCAGATGTAGCCAGAAAAGTTTCCTGAGCCCCTACAGGTCCATAAGGATTGAGCTCCTTTGTGTAAAAATACACTCTAGTGTCCAAATTACTGGTGCCATCATTGAAAAAATGTTTCTGTTTTTTTAAAACCGCTCTGGGTTTTCTTTCATCTGGCAGTGAGCAGGTAACTAATTAATATTGCTATATAATTAACAATCCCGTGTAAAACTGCCCAAGATGCTATGGTCAGGAATGAGACTAAATGCACAATATAATGATTACCCCCAAACTTTCTTAATGATTTTCACTGAAGCATATAATTATTATTGCACAACAGTGTAGAAGCTTGCGTCTTGATGATGCACTTTCAAAGTATGCTTGGTTAAGCAATTGTCTCATAGATTGGCATGGCTATGAAGGGGCTTTATCAGGGAGTCAAATTCTGACACACTGAAGGGTGCTGTTCTCATCTCTTTTGCAGTGGGATCTGCCACACAGCTCATGTAAAACAGACTTCACTTGTAATGTTCCCAGGCAGCTGCCCTGACATAGCAAGATGAAAAAGGTTATGGGAGACTGAATTAAGAGGTGATTAGATGAGTGAGATATCCTTAGAGACTTATCAAAAGCAGGATGTACGAAGTGAAACAGATACAGTTTTTTCCTTCATTTAGTGACTTGTAGATCTCTTTCCCTCCCTGAGACATTTTTGATGGAGCTGTTATACTTTGTGAGAACAGATAGAAACTTCTCTTCCTCCTTTAAAATCTCAAATGATTAAATGTTTTTGGATGATAGTCAAATTATAGTCAATCTAGTAAATCTTCCTCAGTCTGTCTTTAGCCGCTCCCGATACGCATACACTCACACAAACACATTGCACAAAGTACATGCACACGCACATCCCGTATCTCCTGCGTGGGCTTTCTTGCTTTACTTTTTAAAATAGGAATTCAAGTATTTGACTCATATTCAACCAATTTTCTTTAGTAATCTGAATAACTCCTTAGTTTAATCCTTGAAAATGCAAAGCTAGTTGTGTTACAGTCTATTTTGTCGGCAGGTATAAATGGGCAATTTGTGTTGTCCTGCAGCAAGCGAGGGGCTCCTCGTGACACGAGCCCAAGCCCGAGTTGTCTGCAACTTCCGCCTCTGCTGGTTTTGCCCTGTGCTGTAGTCAGCTTTCTTGCAGGAACACGTGCATGGCCTGAGAGCTGGTGTGCTCAGGGCTACCCTTCCCTGAGCCCCAGAGCAGCAGGTCTGCAGCTCTAGCAGCAGGCAGGTTCTGCTGTGTTCAGCATCAATGTACTGGAGGGATGCAGAGACTCAAAGGTATTAACATAATCAATGCTACTATACATGTGAAAAGCTAATGAGGTTTTGGGAAATTTAGAACCAAGGTATCAGCTTGCCTTATGGTATGACACATCTTCAATATTAAAAATCTTAAGAAGATTTAATCATTAAAGATATAAAGAAAAGAAGAAAAAACTCCCCAGCACCTGAAAGCAACTATTATAAGGATCTTTGCTAACTCCCCCTTCCTAGAACAACATTAAAGGTGGAATAGCTCAGATGGTAATAAATCTCCTTTTGAAGAAAATAGTTGTTTGAAATAGTCCGGAAATATTTTTATTGGTTTTGTTGGTGGAACCTGTTCCAGTTACCTTGAGGACTAAATGAGATACATACCTGCAGAGGGGAGCAAAAGAACTGAGGGAACAGAACTTTTTTCCCTGTTTCCGACTCCTCCAGCCTCCATCCTAGAGACCTGCATGCAAACTCCACAGTTGCTGTAAGACCTGGCACTCTTGTGCCACAGATAGATAATTGGAGGTGTTGTTTTTGTCTGTCTTACTGGTTACAGGCTTATGATGGTGTTCAAAAGAAACTTCCTTGGCCAGGTCAGCCAGTCTGATTAAATATAAGGCAAAAATGAAAGGGAGACAATAAAAGAAAGGAAAGGAAATGAAAATAAGAGAAATAAAAGAAACAAGGAGGAAGAGAAGGAATAGCAGCAATCGGTGAAAGAGGAGGAAAAGGATCTCAAACTCCACATCCCAGCTAGTGTTTGGGACAGTCGGATCTGGTCCGCAGAGGCTGTGTTTCAGGCTCACCCTGGCAAAGCCCTGTGGAGGGTTCCCTGGTGCCCACGTGGCCAACAGCCACGTTAAGCAAGGCTACTGCTTCCAGTGCAGCTGCTCTGTGGTGACAATACTGCCTGCCTGCAGTAATATCATAGTTTAGCGTTTGACATTTTCTGCCTTCTACAAACAATTTTGCATTACTAGCTGAGTCGCGCTTTTGTTACTTGGACAACTTGAATATAGGTTTTTACATGTCAGCTCATAGGGATGGGGATCCTCCCTCTCTGTTGCCAGGGAACTTGCTTTTTAAAGTTCCTTTCTTTCATTGTGATTAAAAAAAAGAAAGAAAAAAGAAAAAAAAAGCCTTGAAGTAGCCACAGTTCCATGGAACAGAAATTTTGAATTTCAGCCAGCTCTACTTAGTAATTTCTAGCTCTTTTTCAGGATCATGCATAGGTCAAGGCCAGCTTTTTGATTTAATGCTTTTAGTGTAGATTTAATTGTTTGGCTAAGTTAACATTCAAATCTCTACTAGGCACGTAATAGCCGTGATGCATAGAAGAGTCTTGCTTCAGTCTGAACAGGTCTCTTTTATAGAAAATTGTTTCTCTTATTTAATACCTTCTCTTTGCCCTCAAAATACCCCACGATCATCCTAACTCATCTGCATGTTGAAATTTTTGCTGGAGACATGATGCAACGGATAACAATGGAGCTTGAACTGGAAGATATGAGTTGGACTGACTTGTCCATTGACTTGTTATATGACTTAAGCAAATCATTTCAGCTCTGTGTCTCAATTTTCCTATTTGTCATGAGGAGGTAATGCTAGTTCCTTCCTTCATTTCTGTGCTTTGTGCTATTTACTGCTTTCACTGTCTGTGGGCTCTTTTCTACTCCATGGTTATCAGCGTTTCTCCCATCACCATAGATGCTTTTACAGTAGATGAGCCCTGCAGGCTTGATTTTCAGAAGACCTTAAAACTAGCCCAGTTCCCAGCTGAGTACCTACTTCTTGTGGACTTTGTTTATTTATTTATTTATAGCAGTTTAAGGCATGGGGTGTGCATAGGTTCATATGGGAAAGCAAACCCTCCCAATGCTTCAGGTTTTCTTTCTCTCTCAAGAAGGATCATCTACTGCATATGCTTAATTTGCTGCCTTTTCGTGCTAATTTTCAAACCGCTGTGTCTCAGCTTATTTTTCTTTATGTATTTCATGCGACACCTCTTCTGACTTTACTCTTAGAGTTGTTAGTTTGACCTGTTGAGGTTTCAGTTGATGGAAAAGTACGGTGTTCAGCTGTCCTCCTGACACTAGGCTATTCTGTAGCAAAGGACTATTTATGAAGCAGGAGAGAGTTCATGTAAGAATTGAGAGTACATTTGTACAAAACCCAATGGGAAAAGCTCTATTGTCAAACCGGCCCAGGCTGTTGAGGCAGATGCCTGGCTTTGCTCTTTTGTTTATATTCCAACAAATCAAAGCTGACCTGTGTTGTTATCGGAGTAGAGCAGCAGGTGCAAAAAAATAACTCTGCTGCCAACTCAAACGAAAGGGTAAGGCTAATACCCTCTGGGAGGTATTGAGAAGATAACAGAGAGCCATGCCAGCAACTGAATTAACGGCTCTATTTACGGTGGGTTTTACTTAACAACCTGCTCCCAACACTGGCACATAAATACTCCATTGTATTGTTTAATGCAACCACTGGAGAAATCAATGGAAACAGGATGGGCAGCTCTCGCTGTGCCAGCTGAGGAGAGGCGCCATGGAAGTGTTGCTTCTCTAACCACAGGCAGGAGAGAGGAGAAAGCTGTTCTTGGCTTTTACAAAAGCAGGGAGATGTTGTTTCCCACAGTTTCTCCTTGCTTTACCTGTAGAAGGTGAGTGCAGAGCATGGAAACTTCACTCCCTCCATTTTCTGGCTGCTTTTAATGAAGGCAGAAAGCACAAATGAGCCCTAGCATGTGCGTCAGCTACTGTCTCAGTGCCACGTGGCTCCGGGAGGCACAGGGCTTCCTCGAAGTCCCGGCTGCGTTGGGCAAGCGAGCCTGCGGCTACACCCGGGGGTGAAGCAGACGCTCTTGTGCAGGCAGTGGAGTGGGATGCCGGGGCAGTGGTCTTGCAGTCTCTCATTCTTTACACAGCAAATGCAGTATGAAGAAACCACATGGGCACAGCTGGACTCCAAATAAATGCACTTACTAAACACATACAAACAGGCAAGACTGAATGGCAGCCAAAGTAATGGTCTGCCTGGCAGCAGGCTTCAGAAACGGTCAGTGAGCACCATTGAGCTATTTCAGTGATAGCTGCCCATTTGGCGACACTTTCCTTTGCAAACACCTGCCCTCTGTGGGATACTTCACAGTCTAGAGGGGAGTGCAGGAGGAGCAGGCATCCTGGCTGGAGCTACCATCATGCCAGTGGGATCGGTATACCCCAGCTTGTCACTAGGGAACGTGTCTAACCCAGGCAAAGGAGTTAGTAGTCAGCCATATAAACCCTCCCTATCAGCTGCAACTGATGATCCTTCCCATCACAAGCCCTGTGCTGCCCCTGCTATGTCTCCTCCTTGAAACAACCTTCTGCTCTCATACCAGCAAAAGAGTGTGACCAGATCACGGTTGGGCAGGCGGCGGGTTGTAATAAGGTATAAACACTGCTGTTGACGGGCTTAGACCTCCAGCAAGCTCTGCTTGGATCTAGTTTAGGACAAAACACTTTACTCTCAACTCCCAGCTCCCCTATCCTAGCTAACTTGTGCTGTGCTCCTCATGTATTTAATGAAGAAATACTGTTAGTTTGTTAGTTGAATTAATCAATTCGTGTAAAAAATAATAGTCCCATAGTCCCAATGGGAAAATTTGTGTATTAATCATGAGAAAGAACGGCATTTTAAGTATGATCTTAAAGGGATGAAATTTACTTTCAAGGTTTCATGTCTGTTCTTCTTAAGAACAGGAAGTTTTCCAAAGACTCCAGCTGAACGTCTCTCCTGCTACTAGTTGGTGGTACAGGAGATGAAAAAGAAAATGTCTTTCTGTGTCCTCAGTCAGATTTTGGACAGCAACAGGAAGATCAGCAATTCACCAGTAAACCTAAGGGAGAAGATATTCATGGCTGTAATGTCCTAGGAGTAGGACAGACACCACACTGGAAGGACTTTGACGCACAGCAGTCTCTAGGCTGTGTTGGCTGAGTGTCCTGACCAGGGTGCTGGCAGAACAGGGACGCGAAGGCCCTCTCAGCCCTCATGCTGGGAGCTTGCCTGTGCCCATGTCTGTGGGGCTGCTCTCCCCACCAGGCAGATGTCTGCCTTCTCCCTCCTCCCCGGACACCAGAGGCTGCTCACAGTGACCCCCAGGACACCTTCCCTTTTGTGGTGTGCGTCCCATGTTCCTTATTCTGTGTAATTCTCACACAGAAACCAGCCCCAAAGAAGAAACCTGCAGTTTCCAAGCAGACGCTCTTTATAAAATTACAATGTATGAAACAGAGTTTTAAAAAAAAAAGAAAAGAGAAAAAAGGATGTTTTTATTTTGGAAATAGGCAAATTAGTAGTTGTTACTGCTGAAAAACAGACTTCTCCCGTAACAAAAGAGAAGTGCTGGTTGTGATAGCGGTTAGAATGTACTTCTCCATGAAGTACTGGCTGCTGCAGCAGCGTATGTCAGACTCTCTGTGTTTGAGTAGCTGTTATGTTGTAAGCATTTCAGCATCTAATGAGAGCCAAACATGAATACAAACACAAAAAATTATTGTCATTATTCACTAGTAACTGAACAGTCACACAGGCTACATTAGCAGCGCAGAAAGCAGATCCCCCAGTACAGACTTAGTCTTTAAGGCAATGCAAAGAGAAGCTGTCGTGGAAGGTAGAGGGAAGTGGTTGGGGAGCCAGAGCCAAGGGAAAAAGGAGAAGGTGTTAGAACACGATTGTAGTATTTTGTTAGCTGATGAGTTTCTTGCCTAATTATAGACAAGTAGTCTGTCAAGCTACAGGGGCATCTAGAGTGCTTTTTGGCCATTTGTGTATTTAGGGTATTGTAAGCAAAAGAAAGGTGTTTAGTAAAAGGAGATTAGGGAGATGAGCTGGCTCCTGGTTAGAGGAAGGATGTACCAGAGAGATAGGAAGGACATGAAAGGAGGTGTGGAGTTGTTCCATAAGGTGTGGTATTAAGTGCTGAAAGAAGAATAAAGAGCAAAGACAGTTTTTCCCATTATTGTGTTTTCCAAGACTCTGTATCCCTGAGGCAAGACTGATGAATCTATTGCAAATGACTTCTAAATACTCAGGAAAAAATGGCTGACCCAAATTATCATGAAGTTGCTGAAGTGATGCAGACAGTAATAAAAGGAGTGCCATACACCAGTCAAAACCATGTTTTGCAGCACCAACTCCAAAGAATAATAATTTAAAAAAAGCTTGCTTTTTTTGGTGAACTGTTTGCAAACATACTTACTTGTTCCAAACATTCTAAGAATGTGACCATGCAAAAATGACATGAGCATTTATTGCAAGAAATAAAATCTTTTCTTGTCTTGCTTTGGATTTAGCTGTGTGACTAGCAATTCCACTAATAATGTACTGATCTGTGTGCAGATCTGCTGTGAGAGGAGAATGAGCTTTTTGAAAGCAAAATAAATGATGCTGTTTTCATTCTTATTCAAAAACTAGTGGCATGGCAAGAAAAGGCTCATCTAGCCTGTGATGTGAAAAGGAAGCATGGATCCCAGACACAGGATCCTTGATAAGAGGCAGGTTCCAGTTCACTGTTTCCTCTGCTAAGTTAACTGTGGGTAAAATTCACAGAAGTGCCAGCCTTTGGCAGTTAGCAGTGTTAGGCACATACGTGCCTTGAGGATTCTCTGCTTGCAGTTGGCCTTCTGTTTGCTTCTGATTTAGAAAAACAAACAAACAAACAAAACCTGTGGTGAAATTCTCTCTTTTATTTTCATTATACTAACTAGTACCTTGAAAATTGAAGCCAGTTCATATGAAGATTGTGGATTATGGAAAAAAAGGGGACAGAGAAAAAATAACCTGTGAGACTTTGCATATAATCAAGTAAATTTTTGTTTTTGCATTCATAAAGTGAACTTTGTTCTTGCTTAAAAAGGAAACTGAACTATGGTTTTGTCTTTAAATTACGTCGTAAAAGAGAGATAAGAACCAAACCCAAACCCTGGAGCGGAGGGGTAGTTCAGATACAGATCTAGATCCTAGCTTTTCTACTCAAGCTTCTCTTTAGTTAAAATATATATGCAAGATTTTGAAGCATCCATATGAACATGTTAAAACAACCACCACATATCTCTTACAAAAGTTGCCTTGTAGTGCATCATGAAAATCAGATCTTTAGTAATAAAAGATTCCAACCAAGCTTTATTTGATTTTGTTTATCGTGATCCTATCTATAACGTAGGTAAATGCTAAAAGCTTCTTTTCTATTCATCTTCCTTTTTCTGGTCTTTCAGTTTACCTTCATGTATACATTTAATATACAAGGTTCAAAGAAAACAAAAGAATAAACCCAACTCTTCCTTTCCAAAAGCCCACAACAGTAAATGATCAAGGTCTCAATGTAGTCTCTGAAAGCTCACCAAGAGCCAGTTTTGCACATGCAAAGGTGGTTTTATGCATATGAACCACAGCTGTATACACCAGAAATACAGAAGCATAGGAATGCACAGTTCAGGGAGGTGTAGGAAGGAAAAAAATTGGCCCCAAAGCCCCAAACCAGAATCTGGAATACAAAGAGTTTTGGGAATTATTTAGAAAATTTTCTTTAAAAATGATTCCTTGAACTTTGCACTCACAATGTGATACAGTAAACACATTTTGTTACTGTGGCCTAAGGGTGCATATGATGGACTGAAAATGAAATGCATCAAACACTGAGTATGTTATACAACAAATACTGAGTGTGATCATAGTGTTTCTTCATAGGAACTGTCTTCAAAGCTTTCAAAGAGTTTGGAAACAAATTTTTTATGGGGTATGTTTGCATTGACATTAGTGGTGAGTCTTGAGATTATCATCAACTAGGCCAAGCTGCACAGGCTGACATCTGAACGGTACCTTGCAGATCATAGCAAAGTGGTCCTCAGCTGAGCTCTTTGTTGTGAAGTGGATCCCTGCTGGGAATCAGCCTGCAGATGAGTTGTTTCTTTTGAGCTTCTGTCTGCTTTTGGGCACTAAAACAAAGGGATGAAAACAAGGAAGTGTGTGATGGTTCCGTGTGGATCTGCGTGGTCAGGAGAGATCCTAACAAACTGCAGAAAAGGTCACGTCTGCAAGTGAGCTCTGGTAGGCATGTATGTTACCTGAGAGTTTGGTGTAGACACTGAGGATGAATGTGAGACCTTTGCAAAACAGACGGATAGAGACCATAGGGCAATATTAGGGTCAGCCCTAACCATCTTCATATGCACATTGGCTCAGAATTAAACTGTGGTGCCCTGGTAGTAATGCACATCAAAAGAGGGGAAAAAAAAACAAACCAGAAGATCCAAAGCTCACAGTGACATGCAAACAGGCTGTCAACATTCGTATATTCTGTTTGTGCCTGCTGTTGCTACTACTGGAGATGTAAAATAGGTGGTTGGCATGCAAAGCAGCTAATTGATCGTATACATTACAAGTACAATGCAGTTGTGTTTCTGAAGTAACCATGTGTGTAGAGCAGGTCCACCTGCTTTGTTGTGCATGTCCTTTGTTTCCGATGTCTTGAAAACTCAGCCCACTGCTGTCTTCTGAGTTTTCAAAAAAAAAAAAAAAAAGATTGAAAATCCAGATTCTGTTTCTCTGCAGCTGCAGTTATTACCTGGTATCATTTATTTTAGATTGCTGTTTAAGTGCTTGACTGTAATCCAAGGTGCAGTAATGATCTAAAATATTTAACATACTCTGTAGATACTTGTTCCATAAACTCCAAGCCCTGAAAAGCAGGGATTGTGTCTTCATTGTGTACATAACATACTTCAAAGAAAATAGACCCAGGTGAAATCGACATTTGAAGTTCAGCCATGATGGTAAAAGGGGAAAAATGGGGAAGGATCCTATAGGTAAATGCGCCAAAAGAGATCCACCCTTTTGGACACGCCAGGAGGAGCTGCACTGAGCTTGTCTCAGCTAGAAGTCACTCTTAGACTTTGCATAGCTTACGGGTGGAGTCATAATTTAATAGTTTCAGTCAGTTTTGCCATAGACTTTTTTTTTTTTGTCTTTTACATAGAGTACGTAGCTTTACAAACCAGAAGGCTGTATGCCTCCTTACCCTATGGGCTCCACACCCCCTCATATTTGTAATTAATGAGACCCTTAGTTCAGTTCAGTGTTGTAACGTAAGCAACTGTACAAATCAGTGTCAGAACAATCACTCTGGTTGTAGTACTTCAGGATTCACTCATTTTCTCTGCACTGCTTATTCTCCTTTCAGGCTGTGTTCAGCATTTTCCTGTCATTTAATACATCCAGTTCTTGAAAGAGTTGGGTTCAAAGAAAGGAGAAATTCATTATCTGGATGTTAAGACTCATTGGGGTGAATGTGGAAACGGGGATCAGAGTAATTTACTTTCAGAGCACACCTGTAGTGCAATAAAATAATTTGCATAGAGTGCACTATACAGTGTTCAAGGTTCAAGGATTTGTAAATATGCTTTTCTGCCACGCTGGATTTGCTCCATTGCCAGGCCATGGCTCCTTGCTCTTTCCGTTACCGCCGTTTACTCAGAGTGGTCAGGCGGTCAAGACAGACAAGAAGAACCGAGCAAGTGAGCTCCAGTTACTGCCAAGTCACTGGGTTGTGGCTCGGTCAAAGCTGCTCCTGACTCCAGTGAGAGCATTAACTAAGAGAGGCCTTCGGGGTTTGGGCTTTGAATACCATCTGATATATTGAATGTAGGCGAAAGATCTTTTTTTTCTGGATGCACTCATGCTGTCTAGTAGGACTCTGTCTGGAAGGAATGCTGCTGAGCACCAGCGCACAGCTATATTTAACCTTGCTGATTAAGTATTATTTGCTTCCTTTCATAACTGTGCAGTGTTTCTGGTAGTGTTTTAAGATTATAAGCCAAAGGTGGCACCTCTTTAGTGGAAAAGAATGGAAATGCGTGTGCAGATACCTGCAGTGCACACACACAAGGGCATATGTGTGTCAATACATGTATATAAATACATATGTGTGAATATGTATGTGTATATACACACACAATATTTCATATGTGCTTTCGTTTATGATGTACCGTGTCTTACTCAGTAGAGAGACAGATCCTAAGATCTTTATATGGTTTTTCAAAATTTCATTTCAGCTAGAATCCCCTTTTAGCATGCTTTCCTGAGGAAATGAGGCTTTTGTGGTTATTCTGTCTGTGCATTGGCTTTTGCATTTGGCCTGTAACAATCTTTGAGTCCCATCACCAATTTTAATTAAATTTGATATGGGGTAGAAGACTCAAAGATATGAAGTTCTTACAGGATTAATGAAAACAGACTGCCAAGTAGAGGAGGAAAATCTATTAATACTCTGTCTGAAAGAAGGAGTGAAGCCTGAGCTTACTCCTTTGAGACAACGGGATATTATGAATGCCCCAACCGTGGGAAAAACTTCAATCAGCGCTCACATCTTACTAGACACTAGAGAATCCAACCACAAGATACAAATTCATAGGAAACCAGGCTTCATTAGTTCCACCGTTCACTTTGATACATGGCATATGATTAAAAGAAAACTGAACATATTATGTGTCCTTCCCCTTGAGGCTTCACACCCTTTAACCAGGTTTGTCTGTACACAAGGGAGATTTGAGGATTTGGCCCTAAACTAATGAAGAGCACGCCCCTTCCAATATCCTGACTCAAAATCTTCCAAGTATGGGATGAGACACTGCTATAAGCATAAATCTGTCATGAACTTGTATCAAAGAAAGACACATACAGGATGAAATGAAGAAAATCACAATTTCATTTTCATAGGGAAAATATTCTTGAGCATGATGTGCACACACTTCCAAGCAAAGTCGTGGAAGTTACACTAGTGGGACTTTATACTCACCCTGAAAAAAGTGCTAAAAGTGATTTCCAAATAAGGAACACTCTTGCATTAAGGTACAGGAGGTGACCTGGCCGTTTTCAAGTCACAGAAGAAAAACACCAGTACCTTGAATAATACCCATAACTTTGGGAAAGTTTGGATTAAAGCTGAATCCAGTCCTATCCCAGTGATTAATGTCATGTCATGAACTCTTTCTCTCATGAATAGTTCTTCCCACGGGTGGTGTGGGAAGATAATTAAGTTATTCTGGTTGAAGTAACTTGTATAGCTTTCACAAAGAGGATGTATCGATTGATTAATTTGTAAAGCAAGTTCCATGTACATGTCTGAAAATACTATTAGTGTTGTTTAGGAATACTGTGATGAGCAATTGTCTGCTAGACTGTGGTGGGGAGTAAGATTTTAAGGGAACATAGCTGAAATTAGAATCTAGGGAACAGGCTTTCAGAATGCTTCTACTCAGCTCTCCAACGTGTATTGGTTCTGGTTCCTGCTGGGGTGGAGAAACTAAGCAAGACTCAATTTTTGGTTTATTTAACTGTCCATAGCTTTAGTTGCTGAACCAAAGTGTCATAGGATCTTGTGGCTTGGAAATTCAGCTGATTAGTTAGGAAGAAAACAAAACAAGAGATTTCCTTGTTTACTGAATTTTCGAAACAAAGATACACAGGAGCTTGAACATGGAAATTAATTCAGTTCATAAGCATACGTTTTCCCAGACACATTTTTATGTGCACAAATATCAGGCACGAAAATAATGTAGAATTCCATAAATTGCAGAAACTGGAGAAAATGACATAACACAGTATCTGTAAATCTGTGTTCTCTTCTGAAAATGTTACTTTAGATCGGTAGGTTGAAATTCAATATTAAGCACCTACTGTAACTTTTTTAAAAGAAGAGAATTTGCCAAACTACATTCTTAAGAGAGTTTTGCTCATCCTCAAGTTTTATAGTTTTCCCAGAATACCTGCTGTTCTACCTGAACTCTATTTGATACTATAATAAGGTTTTTATCATTAATGCTTCACTCATTCAAAATCTTATAAACATAATTGCATCTTAAATTATTAAAAACCAAGTTAATGAAATAAATAATTTGATATATCTTTCAATCTGTACCTGCTCAGAGGTGTGAGTATGTATTGACTGTCAAACATGCATTATTGCTTAAAAGCTTTTCTGTATCAAGTACATGAGGTAAATGATATTCATGTTTTAAGCTGAACATCTTTACAATCAGTGTAAGAAATTGAAATGTTTCCTGACACTTTCCCCCTCACAGCATGAAGTCACTTAGTTTTAACGTGGGGCTAAAAAATGTCTTCTCTTCTAACTTGCATAAACTTACTGACTGATATTACCATCATCATTTATTTGGCCGTAGAGTGACGATAGGTATCACTTCATTGCTGATGTTTTGTGCCCCCACATATCTGCTATGAGAAATAAAATTCTCCTGGCTGGTGGATACTGAATCACAGATTTGCTAGAATTAAGAGTGAAAAGTAGTTGTTAAAACATCCATGGCTTGATTTTGCCATTCTGTATAGCTACAAAAAAAGGCACTGAACTAGGTTATACTGTAAAGGACCATTCCCTGTGACATACTTCGTAAGGCTTTGGATTTTTAAGTAATTCCCAACAGCCTCTCTCTCTCTCTCTTTCTAAATGTATATATATGTGGAGGGATGGGGGGGAAGAGAAAGAGAGAGACTCTGCTTAAAATGTGCGTATTTGTAACTTCTAAGAATTGCATAATTTATTGAAAATGATGGAGGAAGATGCCAACCAATATCTTTTTCAGGCAGTTCTTTAAAACCAAGGCTGTAACTGTTCCTAATGAGTTCTTTTCTTCTACCAAAAATGTTGTTGGTATAAGCCTGTGGGGGTCTGACTGTGCTCTCAATGGGAGTTTTCTCATTGGCCTTGGCGAGTAAAAGGCTAAGACCACCGTCTTTAACTTTCACAAGTCCATTTTTTATTTCAGCCTCTTTTTCACTCCAAAGTGAAGTCCAGCTGCATTCACATGCCCTCCTGAGGTCTAAAGTTTCATTTTTACAGACTCCGTGACTTTCAATTTAGAAGATTTTTGAACAACAGTTTGATTTCTGTGTACTTATATAAGAGTAATGATCTGAAACCTTTATAATATTTAACAAATTACTTTCCTAAACTCTTGAAGAATGTCTATACTGTATGATTATAATGTATATTTTTAAACTTGGCAACTTTAAACTATTGAAAGATAATAAAAAATGTCAAGAATACCTGTAATTGAGGATTTTGTATACATTCACCAAAATGATTCAACAAGCGATAAATATGTGACATTTTTCTAAAATACCATATAAGTAGTTTTGTATAAAAATGTCTAACCAAAATAAAGGACAGTTTTACTCATGGTGCTAAAGCTAACATAAGTAGAGAGGAAAGTTTGTGTCAAGTTTGTCTCATTTACAAGGTCTTTGACTGTCCAATTTTTTGGTGGTTTGAAATTTGTAATCTGTGACATATGTCACTGAGAATGGGTTAGGGACACTGCTGACATGGATCAAATAAGAAACTGGGCCAGTTGAGAAGATATTCACTGTAATGTTACTTCGCTGTAGCATTAACATGTGGGTCCGTCTGCGTGAAGGAGTTTCTGAACATGAGTCGTTGTCAACTGTACAGTTTAATTTGCAATTATTGAAAAGTCTTTTCAAGAAAAGAAAGGAAAAGAAAAAAGAAAAGAAAAGAAAAGAAAAGAAAAGAAAAGAAAAGAAAAGAAAAGAAAAGAAAAGAAAAAAGAAAAAAGAAAAAAGAAAAGACCATATTTAAACCACATTTCTCTTCTGGAAAGTCAAACAACTATGTATTTCAGTTCTCAAAGCTTGGCAGTTTTCCTGTATTTCTCTGTCAGGAGCCTTGTCTTTCCATTCAGCTTCATTTCTGATTACGGATTATTCATTTATGGATGGGCAGCTGTAGAAACTTGCTTCTTGCATATGCAAATCAAACATGGTAATGTTTATCATAAGGAGATTTTGTGGCAGCTGAAAAGGGGTTGTGGCAACATGTTCTTGATTTCAATTGTATCTTCTACAAATAGAATTGGCTTGCTCAGTTCACCTTCAGTGGATTTTTTTTTGCCATTTACCTTTTGGACTAGACACCGCTCACTAAGCAGGCTGTTCGATTCACTTACAGATCATGATTTTGGAAGGAGCTGGCAGAATGAGTATCAATTCCAGCAGCAACCTACTCCACCAGCAGCCTTCCTGGACAGACGGATATTCCACATGCAATGGTAAGAGGAATTCAACAGCTCTGAGCTATGCTTTTTTGGGGGGGAGGAGGATGGTCAGGGGTGTAAGGGACTGCTGCACCTTTAAATATGCACAAGTATTATTTTTCAGTGATACTAATTTACTGGAGTTTCACTTCTGTTAGGAAAGTTTCTGTTTGTTACTTTATTTGTAAAAGCTGAACCCACAACACTTAAGTTTCTGAAAGTGGCTAGTTTATGGTTCATTTCTTTACTGCTCCTTTTTCTTAAAATAAATTTAGAGGTGATGACAGTGCCAGAAGTTCCCTCTCCTCAGTCCAGATTTCTTTCTCTCTCACATTTACCCCTCATGCCCTCTCTGAACCAACATTACTCTTCAGTGCTAATCATCCCTCCGGCTTTGCAGGGGAGTAGTCTTTTTGCTCCCTTACTGTATTTGCTTTTTCAGCTCAAATTACTAGATAGCTATCTAATTAGACTGGCATTAGGGCACTAGATAGCTTGTGATCTGAGAACTTCTTTGTTATGCACAGAACCATCTCTTTAATCCCATATATGCCTTCCAATGCCTAACAGCTAGTGATGACTTTTGCACCTAAATTAACTTACAAGGTGTGACACAGGGTGAAATTTATTTTACTGTTTTTTTCTGATTGTATAGCTGTACAGATGTACGTTCTCTCTCAAAACAGAAATATAGATATAGATAGATATACAGTGTTTGATATAATTTTTAAATTCTTTTCATCACCCAAAATAGTGTTTTTCAATCAATGGATAAACTTTAAAATCTAAGCAAACACATACTGCAGTTGTCCTTCTAATCCACATAATGCTACAACAAAACTTATAGTGAAAGTTCCCATTCAGTGAAACTCTTGTTTTTTTTTTTTTAAAAAGTATAATTTTTAAATACACAGGAATATGTAAGTGTGCATTTATTAAATGTGCTGGCCCGCCTGTAACAGATTCATGGGAAAAAGTCCTGACGGAGTTTCAATTTGCACAGGAGTTCATGAAGGTGATGGTGGGGTTCATGTTCAAGGATCTCAGTGTGCAGTGAATCCCAGATCCGTGAATCCTCAGGATTCACTTGTGTTTTCACAGGAAACTGAAAGCTCAGGCCAGCCTCAATAATTATTCACCCCCTCACGCCCTGTTACCAAGCTACTCCTTCCTCTTACTAAAGGCCCTCCACTTACATTAGGAGTCTAGGGGTCTCTGAAAATCCTTGACACTTCTGAAGTGATGGGAATAAATGTTAACCTCGTTTTCAGGGAATACTTGTTGGCTCCATCAAACCTTTATTCTCCAACATACCAGAGTCTTAATCATTTCCGCACTCGTTCCCCAAATCCTTCAACAGCAGGATGAGCAACAGTCCTGCAAACTCTCCCTAAGCTACCGATGCAGACCTTGTTGGCCAATATTGATAAAGGAACCTAAGTAACTGTGAGGATTTTTGTGTTCACGCATGAGCTAGCACTGTGCACTGTATCTCAGCTGAAGAGATCCAAGGTCTAGCTGAGGTGAAGTGATTTGCTAAAATGTGCCAGCTGTCTTGCTTGTTGTCTTCTAGCAGTACCCTCTGTTGCTTATATTTCTCACAGTTGTGTGGGTAATCTTCTTCTTGGGGGAGGCTGTGAAGGAATAGATCAGTGCCACAGAGAGAAGATGTCCTGGAGTGGGGCTCCCACAGAGCTAGACCACAGCAGTCTTCCATTTTCCTGTAATTCAACCACCTCTGCAATCTGTCTGTCATTCCCTCAACCTCAAATGCACCTTCTTGCTCTTGTGAGCATTTTATCATGCTGCTGTCTCTGCCTGGCATACTCCACTGTCCTCCTTTCCCAAGGAATAAATTGCACTGAACTCCTTTTGCCAGCCCTTCTGTGAGGCCGGATCAAGGCAGTCCTGCCTTTGTATATCTTACATCTTATCTTATCTTGTATAATTATCCTGTCCCTACATACTTTTTCTTTCATTTGTACACATAAATTATTGTCATGCAATGACATACAACTGAAAGCAGTTGAAAGATTGGCCAAGAAAAGATTCAGACATCCTAAGAAGAAAATTAGGCAGTTCCCTTAATTAAAAATGAGTTCTACAATTGTATTCAGAAATCATCTTACCTGACTACAAAGATAACATGCATTTGTTAGAAGTCCGGCTCTGCCATGAAGCTGCAGGCCATACTGATAGATTTTTACTTTGGAGCAATATGAGTGCCTTACTTTTTACTATTCTTTGTCTGAATCCCACAGTTCATATTCAGCCCTTAAACAAACAAAATTTCCACTGTACATTATGTGGATTTTGCAAGGTTTTCCCATCACTTTCTGAGGTACTAAAACACTTTTCCCACACACAGATCAACATACCTTTGCGACAGTACTTCTGCATGGTACCTTCCACTGAAGAATTTTGGTGTATTTAGCCAACATTACTAAATTCATTCCTACGCACTCAACTTCTCAAAATAGGTGTAGAGTAATAACTGCCATTTTTAACTGGAAAACTGAGTCAAAAAAAAAAGAAAGAAAGAAAAAAAAAATTTCTCCAGCAATAGCTACGGAGCTTGTGTTAAGGACTGAAAAACGAAAGTAGATCTCTGGACTTCCAGGGCATGAAATTTAGCTATAGACCTTTCCTGTCTTCAGCATGTTCCCGTAATGCTAACAGAGCCAGTTAATACCCATTTTCTTTTCCAGTGTCCAGCAGTTTCTATGGAACCCAGTGGCATGAAATACACCCACAGTACTGGACCAAGTTTCAGGTCTGGGAGTGGCTGCAGCATCTCCTTGATACCAACCAACTGGATGCCAACTGCATACCCTTCCAGGAGTTTGATATCAATGGGGAACATCTGTGCAGCATGAGTCTGCAGGAATTCACGCAGGCAGCTGGGACAGCAGGGCAGCTGCTCTACAGCAACCTTCAGCACCTAAAATGGAATGGTAAATAGACGTTAGGCTACACGGGGACAGAGATGCACATACAGTTGTGTGAATTCTGGGATCTTCAGAAGCCACTTATGTTCCCCTGAAACCTACCTGGCAAATCTCATTTGCTGTGTTTGCTATACTGCTTATACCTAATTGATCATATTGCTATATCACTTGTACATGACATAAGGCAGAAGGACCAGGGGTGAAGGGTATGTATCCCACTTCAGAATTAGCTCTCTGGCTCAACTGTAGCAGTTTGTGCTTGGAGCTGTATCTTTGATTCTTCTGTGCTCATTGTCATACGTCCTATCTGCCATATGCTTTCTTGCAGGTCAGTGTGGAAGTGACATGTACCAATCTCATAATGTCATTGTGAAGACAGAACAAACAGGTGAGTAACTGTTGGGTAACTCATCTATTGATGGTGACAAAAAGGGGAACTCATCCATTCCACTGAGGTATCAAAATGGCATTAATTACAATGGAAAGTGTTTCATGCAGAATAAAAGAAGTAACACAAATGTCAGTCAATGTCTACTTTTTGAACCTTCAGATAGTACCACCAAATCTTTGCATGTGACCACTTCTGCTGGGAGACTTCTACAATATCAAGCAGTGTATACTAACGTTCAGAGTTAGCATGGTTTGCAGTGGTCAGTGAACATGGCTGTATAGAGAACTTCATGCTTTGCTTCATTCAGCACTTTTCAAAACAATTCTTTTCACGGTGTTCTAAGTTTTTTTTTTTTAAAAGAGAAAAAATGTTATTGTGAAGTGCTGTTAATGCTTTGAAACGTGAGGAAATTTCCAAATAAAACAACTTTGTTTAAAAAAAAATCAAAATGTTACATTTCAATCTCTTCACGTTTCAATGAAACTGAAATTCAGGTAGTATGTTAGTTTGACCAAGTCTGCATTTTTCCTGTGGCAGTGTCTTCCCCGATGTGTTCACAGCTAGATATCTTTTCTGCCAAGACTGTTTCACAGAGAAAAGAACTTCAGCTTGGCTCAGTGCTCTTTGGGCACAATTATTTTGCCATTTCCTTTCCCAGAACACCTCTGTCCATATCTGAACACTCCCTATCCCACTGGTCCCAACCACATTGTACGTGGATGTGTTCATGAGCCACGTTTTAATATCTCCTGGCAGAACAAATACAGATTCGTAGTGTGTGATGTCTCCAACAAATACTGCCAGCCAGTTCATTTAGCTAACCCACAGGAGCCCAGCCTCTCCAGCCAGGGACACTCCACACCTTCTCCTTGCAGCGAGCAAGCACTGCAACCCGCAGTCCACTCCCTGCCCGTGCCCGTGTGGTACGGGTAGCGTGCATGCAGCGGCCTCGATGCCATGTAAGAAACCACAGCAATCCTTTAAGTCCTGGTTTATGAGATCTTGGTATAATGTTAGTCTCCCTTACCACTAGAGATACACAGGGCTGTGCAGACTGCCTCTGCGGCACATCCTGGAGAGGTCAAAGCCCAGGACAGACTCGTTGTGCTCCTCACTGTGTCTGGTGGTGGGGCGGTGTGGACTGGTGCGGACTGGGACTCCCTGTGAGCCGGCAGGGACGGGGCTGGCGGTTTAGAGGGGAAGCCTGCCTCTTTGGTACTGAAAAAGGCCGAAATGTGAAGACAAGCTGTCTCCCCATGTTCCGGCTGGCTAAGGCCTGTTTTCAGAGACAACATTTGGCAGATCAGGTGTCCAAACAAGCAAAGGGTGTGTGCTATTGTAGGAACACAAGCTCTGGGTGCCCAAACATGCAGCTATTACTTAGCATGCCTGCTAAATTCCTATGTCATAAGTGGTAACTCAGCCAACCACGATGATTTAGCTATAACTCATTTTTTTAAAATTATTTTATTTCATTTATATGAATATGAAAAAAATAAGTAAAACCCAGATTTGAAGCTTACATCTCATCCTTTCTGAACCTGGGTTCAAAAGAAAAAGAATTTTTTAAGGCTTCTAACCTCAAAAATGCATCGTAAAAACAGTAATTTCCTGCTCACTGTACAGGTTATAAAGACAATACTTCTGTTCTGTTTATATCGATCCATCTGACCAGAAGGCCAATAAAGGTATTCCTCTTTAATCATAAAGGTGGCTTTTAGGTTAAGGATGGGGACTTGACGTGCCTGGAATAAAATGGCCCTGCATCTAGGATTATGCTTTGATGTTTTTCACTATGTGCTTACACATGAAGCTCTGTCTCAGAGGGGACTTTCGAGTTCTACAATTATAGAAATAAATACTTATAATAAGCATTCTCCTGTTCTACTAGATATTTGAGAGCACTTTCATTTCCATGGCACCAAAGCACTGTCATAATCACCAGGGGCTGAGACTTCAGGACTGGACTGGGTAGAATTAAAGTTGATCTGGCATAGGAAAATTCCTTCAAGGGCACACATAAATGATATCTTAGCCAGGAAAAGGAAAAGCCTGCTACATTATTTTTAGAAGTCAGTGCTTGGTGTAAGTACATTTGCCTGAGTATGCAAAACCTCATCCATAATTCGAGTGAAAGGAAATAATTTCCCGCTTAGCCCCTTCACTTCTCAGTTCTCTTCACTGGTCTTTTTTTGCATGTTTCTTACCCCTCTGTCTGTCAGTGCTCAATATTCTATGATAAAAAATGTTTGTTTAATGATCTCATTTTCCTTGTTGTCCTTTACCTTCAGATCCATCGTTAATGGTGTCCTGGAAAGAAGAGAATTACCTGTATGACAGTGGCTATGGTAGCACAGTAGGTAACTAACATCACAGTACTTCATGCATTTCTGAGGTGACTTTATTGTTGTCAGAGAATATTACTTTAAATGTCTTCTTTTTAATTCCCAGAGCTATTGGACAGTAAAACATTCTGTCGTGCTCAGATCTCCATGACGACACCTAGTCACCAGCCTCCTGGTGAGGAACTTGTAATTATATCGTTGTTTGTCGCTTGTCTCAGAGCTACTGACGTATAATAGTCTCCGTGGTCTTCTGTTGCAGGATTGAATCTGAGCCTCCAGTCATTTTATACCGAGCAGTACTGATTCTGACAACTCTTTTAGCTATCATTATTACAATAGTTGCTTTAAAGAAGTGCTTCTCTCTTCCCTCTTTCAAGACAAAGAAGATCAAACAATCTTCAACCTCCACATACCTTTTAAAGTGACTGAGTCAAAGACGTTAGTGTCAGAGAGACAAGATGTTCCAGCTCTCATTCTTTTCTGTGGAGTAGCTGAATACGGGCAAATAAGAGTCATATTCCACCCCAGGAGTGGCTGCAGTTCCCTACTGAGCTGGGGATTCATGTTGAGTAGGTGGCCAGGTTTGGGGCCAGGTTGTGGGGCAGCCCAGGGGCTCTGTAGAGCAGGCACGGAGCCCCCTACCCACCCGCACCAGCAGAAGGGCTGCCCGATGACTCCCAGCTCAACCTGTTTCAGCTGACGGCAGCTTCGCTGCTGTCCCCAGGCAGGCACCGTGCGCCGTTTCACCCCTCCGCAGTGCTCCCACAAGGCCACAGCAGAGATACGATCTGCCTGCTAAAGGGCAGGAGAAAGAGCAAACCGATTTGATGTAGTGCCCGGTGAAAGCGCGGGCAGGGCACGCGCGTCGGGGTGCTCTGTGAGCGATGTCCTGGGGCAGGCGGTGCGGATGGAGGCAAGAGAGCAAGGCGTCAGGAAAAGAGGGAAGCAGAGATCGCGGGGGAGTGAGAAAGGGGGAAAGGCGGGTCCCTCTTAGGAGGCTTTCAAGCAAACAGACCTGAGGGAGAAAGTAGTGGAAGTCACGGGGTGATGAGGAGGGACAGCATGCTGCTGAGGATGCAGCCTTGCAGCCGCTGTCTCTGCAAGCCACCATGTGCCTGTGTGTACGCTGTGTCCTGGCCTCCCAGCACAGCCAGGCCTGCCACGGGGATGTACGGTTTAAACTAATGCACTTGGCAATAAATCAAAAAAAAAGAGAGAGAAAACCTAACCTGAAAAAGAAAACCGCCAACCTTAAAAAGAAAAAAAGAAAAAAGAAAAAAACCCACTGTGTTTGTTTTCTCCACCGCCTCCACCCACTCTCATAAGATGGCTGCCAGGATTTCGGAGCTCTCTGGCGGGACTGGGGACCTGTCAAGCGCAGTGTGTTTACCCGCTGACTGCTTGAGCCTAGAGCTAGGGTGGCACGCCAAGGGCACAGCCTCCTGTAAAAACTAAATTTGTATATCCCGTAAAGAAATGGCTCATTCCTGAATCATATGCAAATACCCTGCAACCTTTTGTCACAAGTTTTGCAAGACAGCTTTGCTGAAACTGCATCGTAACTCTTTTCATCTGTCAGGCCCCAGCCTCCTAACATGGTGTGTTTGAAACCGGTCTCCATGTGAGAGCGGAGGCAGAGCGGGAGGCTATTTACACAGCTGAAATCCAGAATAAATCAAGGCAGAAGGCAACTGAATTTCCAAGAATAAATCTCCAGCTAAACAGAGCATAACAAACATTCACGAGCAAACTGTGGGATTTTAAAATGAGAAGGATTTAAATAAGAGGGCAAATAAAGGGCCTGGTCCTGCTGTCCTCACCCCGAGTTCCCACAGGCTTTTAATAACATCGGGGGAATCATAATCTGAGGAAAGGCAGTGAAATAATCCTCATTTTACTTTTTCCCCCCAAGCTGAGTGAGGTTCAGGCTAGTTCCTGCTCTTTGAGAGTGGGAAGGCAAAATGACTCAAAGAGCATTTGCTGCTTGGGGGTCACGGACCGTAATTATGTCAGGCTCAGAACAGTGGACTTTAGACTTATCCTCTCTGACCTGCTCAGTTTATGTATCCAGTTATGTATGAATAAAGCAAGTGTGTGAATAGCTTTGCATCTACCTTTTCACATGCAGTTATTGCAGTTGCTTGTGCAAATCCGACAAGTTTCTATGCAAATGAGTATTTCCTGTGAGTCATTTGCACATGCAAATTCCCAGTTTCCATGAAAAGTATGATAATCGTGCACTCATAGAAGCTGGGAAAAGATGCGTGGGACCTTAAGCTTTGCTTTATGGAATTCAGGCACGAAGCACGCCGAAAAGCAAACACAGGAGGGGCTCCCTCTCGGGACGATCCCACGGATTTTGTGAGACCTCTTAGCGTGATCAGGTGAAAGCTACTCATGAGCGGCGATGGCAGAGCCAGGCTGTGGCGGTTCGAGGGCGGGAGGGTTGAACGTGCGGACTGCCAGGTGGGTGACAGTGAGGAACAGGCGGAACTTCTCTTTTTCTTCATTTCTGAAGAAACACTTGTGCCAGAAATCTGATTCCTTCTCGGGCTGGCTGCAGGTGATAAAGTACCATTGATGAGAAATGGCTTGTTTCTGTGGCTCTGAGCCACGGAACAATATATGCACGTCCAGCTGCCAAAAACTCCTACCAGCGCAGACCCGCTCCCCCACCCTGCCCCCCCAAACAACCGCGCTTTGCCAGTTCATTATGTTTTAGTCAGGTGGGTGTTCTGTGCATTGGTACCGGCGCATACATTTCGCATTAGATCATCTCTTCAGAAACAAATAAGCCCCCAAAGATACATGCTTCTGCAAAGACTAAGACATAATGGGACAATTCAGGATTCCTTTTATAGACGTGATCCTCTTATTTTTCTCTCTCTCACACATAGCATGGGGTGAGGTATTTGTTAATCTAATTTAGGTTTCAAAAGCCAAATGTTTACCTCTGCATTCATTCTTTATTCATCAATGGTCTCTTTGTGAAGTGTGCTGATTACCATACAGTACAGAAAACAACACTCCCCCCCTTCCTCCTCCCTTAGATTGCCTTCTGAAAAGTGATTATCTTTAAAAGAGATATTCGTTCTTTTTTGTGGTTTTATTTCTTTCAACCTGCTAGTCAATGGAAAACCTTTAATCAAATTTACAAATAGGCTTCATTTTCCTTCTCTGCAGATTCTTCAGATGTGAAAAAAACACAAGATCATACCCCAAAGTCCCACACCAAGAAGCACAGTAAGTCCAGGGTTATAATGGTTATAACATCCATAGTTATAAAGGTTGTCTGATTGAGGGAGAAGAAACACATTAAGAGCAAATCCCCATTGGGAGGGAAAAGGAAGCATTTTGAGTTCATTTTGAAAGCAGAACTGGTTAGATGGTTACTGTGTTTCTGGTGCTGTTTGCTTACATTGTTTTTGATGCAGTAGTGTTGCATTTTTCAAATTGTTTTTATCAGTGAGGGCTTATGGGGCAGCAACCAGAATTCAGTTTCCTCCGCCCTGAGTTGAGCTGGGCTGTTGAACTGGAGCAAGGAAATGACAAAGGAGATGCAGGATTAAATCGGGAAGGTCTGTGCACAGGTATGGCTGTGCCCATGCCCATGCCCGCCAGGCGCAGCAGTGCCAGAGACCCTGTTCAGTGTCTCCTCCCAGAGTTTCTCATGCATGGCATCACGAGCAAACACCTGCCCCCCCTAAATCCTGCCACCTTCTTCTCTTCTACGGCAGTCTTTCCACTCCCCTCATCCTCTTTTTCTGCTAGTTTTAATTCAACATGAGTCTGAAGGCAGATTACCATAATTGTGATTTCTGGACACAGTTCTGTTAATGCACTTTACTGCGATTTTTATGCTGAAAATATCTTGCGTATGTCTTTTGCATCCTGTGTCATTCCCTATTTATAATAGAACGTTAATATTGGCCCTCTGCTGTGCCTTGCAGTATTCAATTTCATCCTGTTTCAATAGTCTCCAGATTATCTGTTTCTTCATGACTCCTCTTCTTGCCCTGCTCTGACTTTGCCCATTCAGAACTCCAGAACTTTTTATCTGCACACAGACTTTTTTTTTTTTTCTTTTGTGCGTGTGTGTATATATCAAGATTGCTAATGAAAGGATTAGATAGGACTGGTCCGAAGACAGACCTGAGAAGAACCACTTGACAGCCATGGCATACAGAGAAGGTCACCTTGCCGTGCTGGGCTAATCCCCTGCATTTCCAGTTTCTTCAGCAGTGCTTTGTATCACAATCTATCGAGTATGTTGCTGATGTCCAGATAGACTAGATCCACCACATTTTGTTGGTTCTAGAAAACAATTATCATACCAAAGACAAACATTGGATTAGTTGACTGAAATCTACCCATGTTACTGTGTGTACCAGTTTCTGTTTACTGTCACGTCTTTGAGGAGGTTGTTTCCTTCTAAATTTGGTCTGAACCTTTGCATGGGTTTGAAGGCAGACCAAAAGACTGCTATTTTTCTGGCCCACCTTGTCACTGTGTTTGTTATTCTTCATTCATAAACTACAACATCTTACTTGTTGGATTTATTTCATTTGTTTTTCTTTTTGACTGGGCTTTCTGGTGCCATCTCTACAATACCATGGGATGGATTTGTGCTTAAACTGGGAGGCCTACATACTGAATTTGGAGATGTTTTTGCTTTTTCTGCTGTCATGGTCAAACCTTTTTATGCCGTTTTCGCATACAATTTTGGCTAGCCAGTTTTGTCACTATCCCTCTATCCACTGTAAACCTTCTTGCTTCTTGAAGTCTATCTAAGACACTTGAAACCAAATACTTGTTGATGTGGAAAAGTATTTTACTTCCTTTGCCTTCTCTCTGTCTGTTTTAAATGCATGTAGCTTCAGTACCCATTTTACCGTTATCCTGGCTGTTTCATGTACTGCATGATAATATCAGGTTACATGCCATGCTGTAGAAGAATATCAGGAAAAATGAGCAAGCGAGATGAGGGGAGGACTTAAACATGTTCTCTTCAGGGCAGAAGCAGTGCCAAAGGCAGGAGGAAGCGGTGGGTGGTTTGGTCTCTGCTTCCCCTGGTTGCTGGGGCTCCCATCCGCCTGCCTGCACTGGGCTCAGACTGCCAAAGGCTGAGGCTCACCTCTGGCCTCGGTGTAAGTGCTGTCAGCGTTATTGCCTATATATCTCCGAGGTGGTGGTCCTGCACTCCGGGAGCTATGGCCCGTCCCCACCGAGTGGTCTTTGTCTGTAGATGACACGCCGCAAGAAAATGGTGTGACAAAGAGCACAGCCCGGAGAGCTCCTTAAACTCCTCCCTCCTGCCCCCTTCCTCTTTCAGACCCTCGAGGAACTCATCTCTGGGAATTTATTCGAGATATTCTTCTCAATCCTGAGAAAAACCCAGGATTAATCAAGTGGGAAGACCGGTCAGAAGGCGTCTTCAGATTTTTAAAATCCGAAGCTGTGGCTCAGCTCTGGGGGAAGAAGAAAAACAACAGCAGCATGACTTACGAGAAACTCAGCCGGGCTATGAGGTGAGCTGAGAAGATGCCATAGAAAGTCGGGACACATAAAGAAACTGCCTGAATGGAGAGTCTGGTTGACTTCTAAAAATGAATTGCAAGCAGCACCAGTTGCTTTTTTGCAACAACCAAGTCTCTCCCACTAATTTTGAGATTGTAACATTACATTCTTCTGTCTTTTCTTTTTTCTTCTGTTTCTGTATACTATAATATATATATTA
>VXAL01001718.1:338663-394250 GCA_013399475.1 Chauna torquata
ATATATATATTCTGTTTCTGTCCACACAACCGACCAATAAAACTGCTTGACTGCAGGAAGGAAACATGGTTACAGCAAGCTGAACCTTCACATGCAACTGAACTGGGAAGGCTTAAGTTGCAGAGAGCTTGTTTTTTGCAGCAGCTCTCAGAACCTAGACATCCCCCCACCCATTATCTTAAAATTGGTTTACAAATCTCTGTGAGGATTTTCTTTGTCCTTTGCTTTAACATTTTCTGAATTTCCTGTCATCTATGGAAGTTCAAAATGTATTTTAAAATGGAAGCTTAGATTCTTTCCTGGTCTGATTTCAGATACTGGCTTATTTAGAAAAAAAGAAAAGAAAAAAAAAAAGAAAAAAAAGAAATCTCATGAGAGTGTGTAATAAATAAGGTGATATTTTAGGACTTGAAAAATGGTGAAATTCAAATTCGTAAGATAATTAATGTAAAGTAAAAAGAAGACACAATCATTTTTTCTTCCCTGTCTTTCAGTTAGAATAATCTTAGACGTAATTTGCATCGAAAGAAAATAAAGACTATTCAGATAGCTTTGGTCTTTTGGCAGTGGTCTTTTAGGACTGTAAAGGAATTTAGCCTTAAATCTTTTTTATGTGTTTCTTTTAACAGATATTATTATAAAAGAGAAATCCTGGAGCGTGTGGATGGTCGCAGATTAGTATATAAATTTGGAAAGAATGCCCGTGGCTGGAGAGAAAATGAGAATTAAATATGTCAAGAAATAACATTTAAAACACCTGGATGTAAATACTCAAAGACTATTTTCTTATATTTATGTACCAAACTGGGGTGAAAAGCCAATTCTACTTCTGTCGGGAAGAAGGAACATTATCATTATTGGTGTTAAAATTATTTTATTTGAAGTATGTCCTGTATGGGGAAAAAATGTACACAGTTTTCTGTGATATAAGATAACATTATAGAATTATGATTATTTTTCCCTTCTTGTGAAGTTTTTCTCTCTTTTTTTTTTTGTTAAATCATACAGGCATAATGTGATTTATGACAATGCTGTGAGTCATGCAAAGAAAGGGAAGGAGCAAAATACTAGGGCATTTAGGGAGTACGACAATCCACTTTGGAAGGCAACTGTAAGTGGAGGAAACAGTAAAGCATCTCTGAGCCAAGTAGTCTTCTTCCATAATCAGCTGGTTTATAGCTTTCATTGGCCGATATCACTTGTTCCTTCCCTCCTCCGATTTCTGAGTGTTTTATCACTTTGCTGGCTTCCAGTTGCTTTTGTTAAGTCAGACGGTGGGTTCCCTTTCAGTTAGCTTATCCCAGCCACAGAGAGCAGTGGCTCTGCAAGGTGGCTGTGAGCATTTATTTGGAGAACCCATACTACCTCCACCACTGGGACCTTCTTTTGTAGGCAGACGTTTAGGACCTGACCTTGCCTGGTACTGAGTAACCTCCCTAACCTCCAAAGGGCATTTAGCTCATCCCAGGAAAAGGGCCATTTGTTTTTTACTCACATCTTTGAGGTGGACTGCAGGAAGAGAGTCAATCTCAGGGACCAAAAGCCATTAAAGGAAGATGATTGTTTTCTGGCTGGGCAAACTTACCAAAAGGCACCAGTTTCCCAGTAGAAATAATAGTATTCCCCCCTCCCCGCCCCCTTATATTCCTAATTAAAGCATTCAAATCCATGCCACATAAAGCATCGAGGAGGTGGGCAAGCAGAACATACATTAATCCCATGGCACGTGGGGGAAGTCTCCCCAGTTCCTTCAAGTCATATGGTCCTTCTGGCAGGTCAAGTCTCACTTGGAAAGATATTTTCAAAAAAACTTTGAGAAATGCAAAGCTCCGTTGCATTTAAAATATGAATTCTCTTTGCTTTTCTCAAGTCTAACTCTTTGCATATGTATTTGTGTGCTTTGCTTGGGATTCTTAGTTGCAGAAAAACCCACCAACGTAAAGACACTGAGACTTTCAGATCTGGGTCAGTGTTTCGGGCTCGTCTCTAGCAGTGCTATGCAGAGACTGAACATTCATTGGCAGCTTTTTCTTTCTCCAAGACATAAATGCTTCCTGCTGGCACCAAGCACAGGCAGAACATGGGGAAATAAAAACTAGAGGAGGCAGCATTTCACCAGGTCACTGAGTACGTGAGATGTGGGAGTTGAGAAACAGGATTTTCTTGGTGATGTTAACAGAGGTGAAACCAAGATCGATTCCAATTCTCTTTTTCAGGGATGGGGAATTTGGAAAGCAATGTCAATTATGGGGGCTGAGAAGTCCAGGACAAAAAAAAAAAAAAAAAGGAAAAGAAAAAAAAAAAAGAATATTAAATCCATCCAATATCCATTTCCTCAGGCATCCCCTGGATTTGAATCCAAATTATCCTGAAATGCAGCAGGGTGCAGCTGGAGGTTGTAGGCTATTCCATTTTTTGTTTGTCTTAAAAGCAAATAGAGATGAAACCAAGAGACAACAGAAGTATCAATGTAAAGGGCATCAAATGTGCTTAGCAACAATTTGTAGGCAAACATGAGAGCCTAACTTGTTATCTACACATGTAGGGCATGTCAAACAATAACACCACCTCCTACACTGTGTATGCCAAAGCTGTCACCATCAATTACCTGTACATGACAATTTTTACTTTTCATAACCTGGGTGGAGAGAGGTTCATCTTATTTACAAATCAAGTAATAAGCCTCTGTACTTCAAAGCAATTTTTTTCTCTCAGTGTATCTCTTTTTTTTTGGACTGACTGTGCTAGCCTTGCTTGCTTTTGTGCAACTCACTAATTTCCTCTTTTTTTCAGCTTGATTGGCTACATTCCTCTCCATTTACCATCTTTTTGTAGTTCATATAACAAGAACCAGGCCACCAGATGAGGAGAGCACCTTCACTTTGCTCCAAAGACCATTCCTTCCCCCCACCCTGCAATTATTTGCAGCCCTTTGCCCCATGCTCTTCACCTCCCCACTCCAGTCCACACCTTGGGTGAAAACCTGAGATCAGTGGCACCGTCATGAATCCATTGGCACCCAGATTTTACCCTTTCTTGCTCTGGAAGCAAGGAAGAGTAGTCGATGGCGGTAGTGATACTGTTGTACTTTATCTCAGGTTAATGCGCATCTTACAGCAACTGATTATAATACCTTCATAAAACTGCTTTCTACCAGACCTCTCACCAAACTTCCTGGGAAATAAAATGAACTTGTGATATAGACGTGTCACCCCTTTGTTACTGAGCAGCAGCTAAACCTGCTTGTAAAGGTTTTGAAAATATGAAGCTTCATTTAAAAGCCCTCTGTGTAAATCCAGAGAATGATTTAAGCTGGGGCGCACTGTAAATGCCAGTCTTTCATTGTCAGATCTTTCAGCATGTGGAAACCATGCAAGTTTATATTCCCATTCTGCAGAACTTTTCAGACTAGGTACTTGTCATTCAGCATTACAATAGCACGAAATGTTGGAATAGAAGCCGGCCAACATTTACTCTGTTTCACAAATATATTAACCCTCACCTAAGAAAAACACAGAGGACTGTTTAAATCTACAGTTCTTGCCAAGGACAGATGCAAACAACCAAAGGGAATCTTTTTACCAGGCCTAAGCAAATGGAGAAAATGAAGAGATGAATGTTTATATAAATTACTATTTAAACAAAAAGCATTTCTGATTGCTCTTTTATTTTGTATTTCAGAAGCTGAGCAATCATATTTTTAGATGTATCCTTTAAGTTAGCAGCTGCTGAACTGGTAGCACCATGTGTATAGATTTTTATTGTACCATAATTTTTCATATGTATAAAGCTCTAGATAGGAAAGTATATTATATTTATATAGTTACATGCAAATCACAGTGACAGAGGTGTTGGCATGAGCACCCTTAAACTATATTTTCTGCACAAAGTTAGAGCAACTTACTCTAAAAACATCCTGAGAAACTGTATGTAGGCTGGTGAACTACATAGATATTAAAATGTTTAGTTATATTTTTGTCTTTCTTTCTGCAGCAAATTGCATAATTCCTGCTTGCTTTTCACAGCATCCTCAATGTACATGTGTGGAAAAAAACCCGCATTAGATATTTCACTATTGCCATTGTAAATCTCAGCTTGGAGACTATGTATCACAGAATGGTTCTAAAGACTGTTTCTATTTTTGTGGATATGATATAAATTCAAATAAACAACTCATGACAGAAATTTTCTGGTGAATGTTTATCGTTGCTTTTTTATTTCTGGAGGTTGGAATTATGACTACAGTGAATTCTTTTGATATTGGAGAAGATTTCAATATTGAGAAAGGAATGATGTAACTACCACAAAATCCGATAGCTTAAATTTACTGATCTGCTACATAGCCCTTCTGTTGTGAAGCCACTGGATTTCCAAACCTGTTTCACATCTCACGGGGCTCGCTGGAACACTTGGTGATGTCGGCAGAGCCAGACTGCCTTTCTTGTTCGGCTGCTGAACTTCACAAAGATCTTACTTCAGCACTGATTTAACTTCAAGGTATTTTGAAGCGTGCACAAGGGCTAGGCTGATTAAAGCTGGCATTACTCACACTGAGCATTTCCTTCACTGAATCAAAGCAGCTAAAATGACAAAATCCTTTCCTTCGTGCTATTTTTTCACTTAAGGGATGGCTACAAAAACACTCAATAAACAAAGAGAACATCTCTCTTCTGATCTGGTCTGCAGTTTGAGAAACAAAGCAGAAAACCTTACATTTAAGAGAAAGGCAGAGTGGGCCCGTACAGCATTTGCACCATGTGGCAGAATGCGGCTGTGAGAAAACGTTTGATTTTTAAGTACAGGTACAACCCTTGTGTTTAGTATACAGAGCCGGGCCAGTTCCCCGAAAGGGCTGTCATAGTTTGAGAACTCAGCAGTCCTGAGCCAGCTTTCAAAAGGAACTGGAACCAGGTATCAAGCAAGTTCAGACTGAATTTTAAATAAGCACATAGCTGGCTTTCCAGTAGATGGTCGGGCCTTTTGTTTCAAGCAAGCTGAGGCCAATATCTGAGCCAAAGACAAATGAGAATATTGTCTTGAAACATGCAAATAAATGCATATTAAAAAAAAAAAAACCAACCAACAAACAAACAAACAAACCCTCTTCTTTGCTTGTGACTTAAAATCAAGCAAAACCGCAGCTTTCAGCCACACTCTAAGGCTGTATGAAATAAACATTCAAGGTAAAATTCAGTTTTCAAATCCTGTGTAAATTGAGAGTAAGTAAAAGGAGTCTTCCAAGCTACATCTAAACCTGATGCACATTTGCGTGTGTGTCTGCGTGAAGGGTGAGTGAGAATTGGTTCAGGTAAGTGAAATCTGGTACTATAGAAAGATGGGCAATTAAAAGTTACCAATACTAATGGCTTCCAAGCAGTGTCAGCAGGATAATTATAATACTTTAAGAGACGGATTATCTATCTGGGCTTGCAGCATTTGCTCCCCTGCTGACAGCACTTTGCACAAGGAGGTCCAAGTCCTGAGTGGCTGTGGGTGAACGTAGCTCTGCTGAGCTTTGTGTCAGCCAGGAATTTCCTCTGACAAGCGCTCTTGCTGTCTTTCCCCAGATATTTAGCCCCTTCATCACCCGACACTGCTTCAACATGTGAAAATGTTCAAGAAAATGCCAGGAAAAAAAATAGAGTAGGAGAAAGAGATTGAGTGGTTGGCCGTGTCTTAGTGCACTGAACACTTCTGCATGGAAATGCAAAGGCAGACAAAAAGTTGATGATATCCAAGTCAGTCTATTTATATATAGTCTTCCCATCAGAGGTTGGTTGCAAAAATTAAATACAAGTTAGTGTTTGCAAGTCTAATTATAGCTGTAAGGTGAACAAGAAATGAGACCGATATGCCTATGTGCACCACATAATCTTGTGAGGCTAAAAAAATGTTTAATTAGGAAAGCAAAATGACTGTAAACATGGTTTTTGCTGAAGAATTTCCCTTCTCTGTCATCAAAATGGTATAATATTCTCCTTTGCTCTCACCTCCTTTTGAATTTTCAACAATAAGATTCAGTCTAAACACAGGGAATGAGGAGAGAGAGGGGTGACCTGTAATGCTGCACCATGTGTTGCAAAAGAAATAGGCAAAATATAGCTTCTTCTTCCTAAACTTTTTGGCTCCTTATTCAGCATTTTTACTGTTCCTGGGAAAAAGGTACTTTGTGTGAGGTTGGGGATACATTTTAGTGTAACTATGAGATGTCACTAAAATGAAAAGGAAAAATAAAATTATTCTTCAGATTAAAAACCTTTCTTTTTCTGCAGTGAAGCTCCAGTGCATCTGCCCCAGTCAGTTACTGTACTGGGTAGTATTATTTTTCTTGACACTGTTAACTTGAGTAGATGAATCTAGTTGAAAAGTGCTGATTATTTCTGTGAGAAATTTTAAACATTCTCAGGTGTTTTCATTTTGTTGTAAGTAACCCTGCATTGTTTCCACAGTAAAAGCCTACCACCAAGATTTATTGTACAGGAGTATTTTTAATGTTCAAAAACTACGACTGGTAAAGTTTGTTACCAAAAACTGGATTTCCAACGTGCCAGGAAAACAAACAACACAAAATAAATCAGGAGAGTTTTTGTGTGTGTGTGATTTTATTTTTAATTTTTTATTTTTTTAAATTTTAAGTAATAACTTTTCTTTTAGCATTTTGTTTCTGCCTTTTACATTATAGTCATTACATCAGAAGTGAATCTGATTTAATGAATGGAGTCATCATTTAAAAAATATTTTGTATTTTCTATATCCTATGAAGCAGATGGAGAAACTGTTACAGTTTTGCTGGAAGTTGGTGAAATATTTGCACTTCTCTAGCAATTCACCTCTTTTGGGAACATCCAAAAATAAAAATACATCAGAGTTGTGAGAAACTTTAATCATGAAGCTTGACACTGCATGAAAATCACGTGCATGCTATGTCTGCATCAGTAGCTCCGTATTCAGCTGTCACTCACCAGAAAGTTTGTTCTGGTCTGAGGTTTGTCTAGGAAAACCTGATTAATGAAACTTTGTGGGTAAAAGTCAGTATCCTGGCAGTTGCAACTACATTTCGTTTACAGTACTATAAAAGTATTTAAAGAATATAAAGTACGTAGATTCACGGCAGACCTGGCATGAAGAAGTATATATTTTCATTCTAATTAAACTAATTAAAGATCTGTCCCACAAATTTTACATCCTGATGGATCATTGCTGCTACCTTGATTACCATCTGTTTTACCACAGGCCATCACATCTTCCAGGTTGGAGGAGGCTTTGAGCAACCTGGTCTAGTGGAAGCTGTCCCTGCCCACGGCAGAGGGGTCGGAACTGGAAGGGATCCTTACGGGTCCCTTCCAACCCAAACCATTCTGTGATTCTATGATTGGTTTCACTGTCATCCCCGACACATGTGGCTAATACCTATTTGATGCAGAGTATTTGGTCTAAGGAGTTCCTTTCAATTCTAAATTAGACGTGAGAAAATCTGGATGCAAACATACAAAATTTCAGCACTGCAATTCTTTTTTCATCTCAAATCTTGCCTAGGGTTGGGGAGACAGGATGGGCCAGAAATGCAGTTTCTGTTCCTAGAGCTGGCCTGCCAGGCCTGCTGAAGAGCAACGCAAAATGATCTTTTGCCCTTTGCCTTTGCAAACAGGGTTGCTGCATAGGCAACACTTCTTGGCCCCAGGGAAGTATGAAGGCTTCATAAATATTTGTCATCTGGTGGTATAGATTTTATGTAGGTCTTGTACTTGCATTTTTGTTTGTATCTAAGTCTGCAGTTTGATGCCTCTCTAGATGTTAAGATAGTTTCTTCTTCCAGTTAATTAGTTTAAGTGATTTATTGTTTAAATGAATTTGCTAATCACAAAATGAGATTAGCAGGTGGAATATTTATTGCAACTATCATTCATTGTGAAAGTCACTTTATTTCCATTGGCAGATGCTTCTTGACTGATCCCAGGTTCCCGTGTAAGTGAATGATACACACTGGGATTTCCTCGTTTCAGGATATGGGTAATTCAGAGAGGAGCAAATGCCTTTTGAAGCAATGATTTCAGTATCAGTGACACATCTTGTGCATTTTGCAGAGGAGCCTCCCCCTCTCTGCCTGCCTTGAGAGTGGTGAAGAGACTGCTAAAGCCGAAAGAGCCTCTACAAGCCTCACCATGGAACTGAGGGTGCTCGGGGCTGAACACGACACCTCACACGCTGCTTTTCAAAGCTCCCTTCTGCATCTTGAAAACCTTGGGCAATAATGTGACCCTCAGCATTGTGTGGCAAGATTACCATGCTTCCCAGCTCTCCAAGGCAGGCTGGAGGAAAGCTCCATAACTACCTACAGGTGACGACAAGCGCCGCATCTACCCAGGTCACAGCCTCTGGGGACAGTAACATTCACTGGGCACAGGGGCATACTGCTGCTCTGCACCCTCCCCTGCCGGGTTGTGGATCCGGCATTTCTCAGATGTGCTGGGCAGATGTAAGCCAAAGATTTTTAATGCTCTTGGAGAAACACCCCAAATGCCATGACAGTGAATGCTGCAGAAAGGTCAGGAGATGAATGGGACTGCAGAAGGTCCTGAAGGTGGTGATGCCATGAGGATGCTGAGACACAGCCCTTTGTAGAGAGCATGAAGAGCTCTGGGACTGCACCTTCTCCTTCAAGTCTTGCCAGCTTTGCTCACTGTTTGTCAGCTCCTGCCTCTGCTCTCTTCTCCCAGCTCCATTTCCCAGGTGGGGCGGTTACAACGTCACCAGCTGTACTCACAGGAACTGCTCATTCCCTGGAAGCCATCAGCCCACCGGTCTTCTGAGCTGGCTTTCATGGGCTAAGAACAAACTAGCCCTTTGGCTCTAGCTCACACAGTTACGGGCTTTGTATTTGCTATGTCAGGGAAATTCAAATGTGCAAACCAAATCTCCTCCCAGGGGCTCTCTTACTCTGAGTCAGCACAGCTGGGAGAGAATGGAGGTCAACACCAGAGGGAGGTCTGATGCTGTCCCACCTCCTATGGACTGAGGTACTTCGCCTTGATATGGCCACCCGACCAACCCAGCACCTGAACACTGACAGGAGGAGAAACAACATTTGTCACCAGAGACGTGCAGGCTACAATCTTATGCTCTCTAAGAGCCCTGTATTTTCAAAGAAAGCCTAAATAGACAGACAATTAATTAAAAAAGGGGGAGGGGAAACGCCTTGAATTTCATCCTTCTTGCAGCAGATACAATCATAATGTTTCAGGCAATTAGCTTTGCCTGAGCTGATGATCACTCATTTTGGGAGCATATAAAATCTATGAGTAGTGATGTGAGGCAACACACAAGTCTCCATGCATCCTTCCAGAGCTCTCTCTCCTCTTGTATCTCTCTCTGAATCGTACCTCCTCTCCTCGGGAAAGGCTCACTGGTGCTTATCAGATTCAATTACTGCTGTTTCATATCAATGTTCTCATGTGAAACCAGAATACAAATAAGCCAGGACTACCTCCATACCCCTAAACAATTACAAATGCTGATGATTCACCAGTTATTCATGCCAAACCAATATTTTTCAGTATTTTACAGATCACGAGTGAAACATTTTGATATGTTCAGGCTGAAATCACTGGCATGCCAGGAGGCATCTGGTGAAGAAAGCCATTCTGCATGGGGGCACACAGCATGCTCAGCAGCTGTCATGCAGCCATGCACAACTAGTGGACACTCTTCACTTTTCCAGTAGATTTGGGAAGAGGGGGATATTTGCATATTTGCTTTCAAGGAAATTTAGTTAGGTGATAAAGCTAATCTAATCTGTTACGATGCTCCCATGGAAGAGGGACAGGCTTTGCCCTTCCACCTCCACAGGCACCCCTGGCACAGCGTGGCTCTTGGCCACCACTGTGGTCCCTTCCCAGCCCCTTTCCCATCTTGGGGCTGCCTGATGGCCCTGAAAATGGATTCACTTCTGTAGAGCTCTGCTTGAGCTGGCCCAGCTGAGGGGGCAAGTCCCCATCACATCCATCACCATCAGCGGCTGCAGAGGACTGGCAGCATGGCAGATGGAGCTGTCGTTTAATTTTGCTATAAAAAACTGAGATCAGGGTTGACAGTGCTGAAAATGCGAAGGACTGGAAGACTGCAATAAATTTTGAGGCTGAGAAACACCCTTTGGCTCCCTGAAACCTGAGCTCATGGCTTCAGTGAAGGAAAGTAACTCACGCTGGACTGTGTGCTCGCACAGGCAAGGAGCAACCTGGCACTATCAAATTTAAGGAGACAGAATACAAAGACCCATTGTGGGCGTCCCGGCATCTGAGCAAGCACCATCTCATCCCAAGCATGTTCTGTGGCCATGAAGTTCGGTCTCCTTGAGCAGTGGTAATGAGACCTGCCCTTTATCTATGTTTCCATCAGATGTAATTTTTCAATACATATACAATGAAAAGTTATGTGCTGAAGCTTAAACCCCTTTCTTCTGGTGTGCAGAAAGAATTTAATTCACTACATATGGATAACCCATTTGTTTATAGTGAAGTTAAGAACAAAGCCAGCTATTAAGCTTTGCTGTCACCTTTAATAAATGGTTTCACAAGATAATAACTCCATGCAGCTACGCCCAAGGGCCATCAGCATTTTTAAAGCCTCTTTACATGTCAAGAAAAAGCCACACTGTTACAGCCAACAACACTGTGGGAGAAATATTACCAGCTGATATTTTGGTCGGACATCAAGGTTATGAGTTACAGGAACCTGCAGGCAAGGCTGAAGCTTTAAGCAGATCCCCCTGCCCTAGAAGGGATGTAGGGCAGCAAACCTTCCCTCAGCTTAAAGAAAGACAAGGCTGGAAGTGGGGCCTTATCAGAGGCGTATGTCCCAGCCCAGCCTCCATGTGAAACACCTTGAGCTTGATTGCAGATTAATTCAGTCATAGTCTGTTTAAGCTGACCTGAGATTGCTGCTGAAAGGGTGGTTCTGGCTCCCTTGCCTTGCTGCTCCATGCCTGCTGCTGCTGCATGGGCTGGCCCCCCTTGCTGATGGATCCAGAAATTAGTCTGAAATAGAAAAGCATAATTTTTTTTTTTTTTTTTTTGGATCTGCATACCCTGAGGCTGCACGGTCTAACTTAAGGGAGAAGGTAGGAATCTGTGGTTAGAGGAGCAGGAGAGGGAGGTGACCTCCTGTCCCTTCAGCAGCTGCTTCTGGTTAGATCAGTGTGAGCCAGTTGTGAGACCTGAAGTGATTGCCTGCTTTGTGGAGAGGACAGAGGACACATGCCTGAGCTGTGCAGGGGCACCTAGCGGGTGTATTCAGCTTTGATAAATACATTGACACCTTTCCTTAAATTCTATATGGTAATGAAATAATGTTGTGTAGTACTTCCACTGTAATGTTTCTATGGCTCTAAGAGTGCTTTTGCACACCCGGTGAAGCACAGGTGTGATGAGATTGGGGTGCGAAACTGGGGAAGTGCCCCAGTGCCTAACACAAACCAGGGGATCCAGGATGATTGCAAACCTCCTCGGCTACTGTAAGGACAAGTTTGTCGAGGAGTTGCGAAGACAGGGTGTTAGTTTGGGAAAGATACCTCCCACCAGCGCATGTTTACCACAGGATGGCGAGGAGGCCGTGTGAGTCACGGGGCTCTCTGAAGCTGTGCCCTCCTCGCTGTCTGGAAGGGTAGGTTCGGCCCGTGCCATTTGGGGAGCGTGGATGAAAGGGGATCAGAGCTACTGATAAGCTGTGTGGAGTGGGGCTGTGTACCGCAAGTTGAAGGGATGAGTGGTAAGTGGTGGAATATCGTTACGAAAACGAGGAACTGCAAAGATGGGTTTGGGGAGTAACTTCTTGGCCATGCAGCGAGGCCTTCCTAAAGGCTGGTTTTGTGGCTGGAGGTGCTCAGGCTGCAGGGCTGCACCGTACTTGCTCGCAGTGTGCGATCAGAATTAGCAGCCATTATAACTGTAATGACTGAAATTGCAGAGCGATGCGTCTAGTCCTTTTGAACTCTGGATGCTGCATTTGCATACTAATATCTGAGAACAATTACCTCATGTCTCCTAAGGGAAGTGGTTGAGGCCCCATCTCTGAACACCAGTAGGGCCTGATTTTCAGGGGTAGTGAGCAATCGCCTATCCCATGAAAAATCAAGCTGGAAAATAAACTGCAGATAACAATCTGGTACTGGCAGAGGGATAGAATAGGTGGGACCTAATATGTTTTTTTCCATCTCAAAATTTTATGATTTGGCTATGTGTTCACCTGATATGCTAGTTTAAAAAAAAAAGAAAAAAATAATAATACTGTGTGATCAACCCACACAGCTCTGCTCCTCAGTCAGTTCCCACACCTTCTTTCCCCAGTCTATTCAAAGGGCTTGGTTTGAAGGAGGAAAAAAAAAAACTGACTAAATAAATAAATAAAAAACAAAGAAACCACAAGCAGAGCGGATCACCACAACACTGCGATGACTTGGTTACAGATAATTAATTTCTTTGGGCTAGAATATCCCCTGGGTTTACACACCTGTCCAGGAGAGCAAGACAGAACAGAGTGTCTCCCCCCTGATGCTGAGGATCTACAACGCGTTTGGGTCGAGGTGCGATGCCCTGATCAGGTCTCTCTTCTACATGCCCCTTGCCGAGAGCAGGGGCACAGGGGTCAGGTGCAGCCACAGCGGTGCTTCTCTGGTGATGGAAAAGGTGAAATGGGAACTGCTCTGGGGGGAGTAAAAGGTGTTACTTTCTTCCAGGGAAAATCAGGAAAGAAAATATGACCCTCACTGTGCAATCCTGAGGGATTTTGTTTGAAGGAAGATGGCTGCAAGTATCTTTTAAATCTAGCCTTACATAAGGAGCTCAAGTAGTAAAAGGTCTATGGCCCAAGCATTTGGTTAGCAGCAAATGGGCCAGTAATGGTGTCTGTCCTTTTGTGCCTGCTGTGGTGTGGTGAAAAACAGGCAGGTGCACTGCAGGTGCCTTGTGATGGAAAGGGATAGCATTGAAAGAGTTTAAGTCATACATTTTAAAGATATTCTTGAATAGGTTGTTTTCTATCTACCAAGTGCAATAAAACATAAATCATTAATAGAACCTAGATTGTTACCTTTATGTGAAAATGTACCTGTGTGATTATACACATGAGAGGTTTCCCAGAAAAAGCCAATTATCTTAACGATGGAGTCCAAACTTGTTAATCACTCCATCATGTGTCCTCTCAATTTCTCATCAGAAATTTCTCATCTCATCAGTTTGTTTTTTTCCTTCAGTGTATTTGTAAATGTGTTTTTCCTAATTAGGTCAGGCTTCTGAAAAGCAGGGTAGTATGCTCATACCTATGTGGAGTGCTATGTGGTTGTTTATTATGGGACTTTTTATGTGCATGGGGACATAAAATGTACCGTATTGGTTTTGATCACTTGGAGGGATCTTGCAGTGAATGGTCTCAGCTATTTCAGGTGGAGACTCTCCTGTTTATCAGTGTTATATTCCAGACACAAATCTTTCTCAATGCCTCAAGTGATTGCAGCTGAAACATTGCATGCAGAAAGCTGACTTGTGACACATATATATATGTGTGAGATGTGAGATATGTGAGGGATCTGCTGCAACACCTAGTCTCATTGAATTATTATTTCTGGAGTGTGGTGTGTTTGAAAAGATTATTTCTGTAATGCTTTGAAAATAAAATAGATTAATGCTTTTGTTTTATTTTACAGCTTTTTCTTCACTGTTCTGCTTTAGTATGGAGAAAGCAATAGTTAGCTAAAGAGGACCTGTCTAATCCACAGATAAGATAGCTCAGGTTACAGGTAGAGGTCTCTGGATACATTTGCTTGTAAACCTTTAATTCCAATTTGGGCCTGTCAGTTTTACTTCACTGTGTAGAAATCATAGCCCAGGTATTGAGTATTGAAGACATATAACACGGCTTTAAAATGTTGATACACATAGCATGGTATGAAAGAAGAAAATTGCTGCTAGTAAGTTTTCCCTCATCTGTGTCCCAGGGGAAACAGAGAAGAAATACTGATCTTCCTAATTAAATCATTTTTTAAAATTATTTTTTCAGAAGACAGTACAAGTAGGTAAAAACAACCATGACTTATAACTTTTAGGGTTTTAACTTTTAAAAAAATTTTCTTGAAAGTTTTTGCAAAATGCATTAGGATATAAATAATGTTATTTTTCAGTTTGGAGAAGATTTATTTTCTATATCCTTTTTTCACTGTTCCCATCTGTCCAGTGAGAGCATTTTGAACTTTGCAGCCCTCTTACTGGAAGCTTGGTTGGACTTCTGATCAGCATGCCCACAGAAGTTAACGTTAGTGAAAAGAAGTGAGACTTTAGACAGGAAAGGTTTAAAAAAAAAAAAAAAAAAAAAAGGCTAGATGGTTTTGATCTGCTGGTCATTTTGAAATCCATTCAAAACTTCCTAGGAAAGTGGCTGAGGCACTCTGAATTGTTAACGATGAAGTTCAAAAAAGAATGCAGTGATCTAGTAAACTGAAAATTTTAAATACAAAAGCTATACTTTAAAGGGGGGTGGTGAGCAGAAGATGACTAAGGCAAATATAGGTCAGGGAGTGTAACTTCAGCTTCTGCAAAACTAATGGTACTAATAATGTATTTGCAAGATGCCTACAAAAGTCGCAATGGATTTCCAAGCACAGTCCCAACCAATTTCATTCTGTGATAGCATGACAGGTTGACATTTCCTTAATAAGAGAGAGAATGCGCTGGGTTTAGTGTGCTAGGCTTTTGACTTATTACTGCTTCATAGGATATTTTCATCATCAAGGTATGGAAACATGGTCTTGATGAAATTACTCCAAACTGTGTTCAAACGGGTTGCCAAATTGTACTCCAAGAGTGGTTATTAGTGATTCACTGTCAAACTGAGTTGCATTTAATGTGGCTCCACTGTGATCTGTCATGGACCAGGTACTATTCAATATTTTCATTAATGACTTTGCTCATGAAGAGAAGAGAGTCAAGTTACTGAGTTTGCAGGTCATGCCAGCTGGAAGATGAAGCAAGCCCTTTGAAAGACAGCGTGAAAATTCAAAACGATGATGACACATTAGAAAAGTGATCTGAAATAAGTAAAAGGTGTTCTTGACAGACACAAACAAGATCAGTAGCACAATAGCAATACTCGGTTGCACAAATATGAGATGGTAAATGACTTATTGGATGGCTGTTTCATAGAAAAAAGGAACATAATGTTGCAGTGGATCACAAGTTAAACATGAGTCGGCAGTGCCATGCTGCTGCAAAAAAAATATACAAGAACACATAAACAGGCTTGACAGCTGTGAGATAATAACAGTGCCCTTCCAGTCTGCTCATCTGCAGTGAATCTAGCTTTAGCTAGAATATTGTGTCCAGCTTTGGACACTACTTCAAAAACACCAGGATCCTGGTAGCGTAGCAAGAAGTGTTAGAGACCTAGGAGACATGCATTATGAGGAAATATTAGAAAATCAGGGTTAATTTACAGGGAGAGGACAAGAATGAGAATAAAGATGGTTCCAGTCTTAAAATATGTAAAAAGCTGCCAGAGAGGATATAAACCTTTCCCCACTTCCAGTGAGACAAAACAAGAAATAAGCCTAACTACAGCACAGGAAACTCAGGTTAGATGCAAGCGAGAGATTTATAATTGTTCAAATAGGAGTCCCATCAGCAGACACTTACAAGAACAGGTTAGAGCAACTTCTCTGTGGAATTACATAAGCATAGCTGATCTTTCATTTGGGTGAGGGATGGACTGGCATGACCTTAGACCTCCTCCAGCTTGATTTTCTATGACTCTGCAATATGTCTTCACAAGTCATGTAGGCTTTGATGAAACAAGAATGTCTCAATGGAAAAAACACTTTTTTTCAAAACTGTTCAGCTAACTCTAGCTGCAAGCATTGACAATTCCTAAAGTCAACTTATGCTAGGATTTGACTTTTATACTTAGTCACTTGAGTCTACATTCTGCAAGAAATTTTAAGACATTCCTAGGACTGAAGAGTATCATACGGACATACCATTTAAATTAGAATATACGCAAAATTCGAACTGGTTGTAGAGGACAGGGGAGAACAGATCATACTGACCTACCCTGAGTTATGTCTGAGCCTCACCTATCTAGCCTGTTAGGTAATTGTTTACTGTTTGCTGTTTCCCTGCAGGTAAGTGATAACGCAAGTTCAAGTCTTAAAAGGTAATGAGAGAGGTTGTTAATGCCATTAGACTGTAGGGAGTGTTAACCTAGATTGGTCCATACTTCTGCACTGGCAGCATCGTGTGCTGCAAATAACTGCTCTTCTATCTACAAGAGAGAAGACGAAAAATTTCCTGTATGCATATAACACATATAGCTTATGCTGGTGTAGCATCCTAAAGCACCTACCCTAAAGTCCCCACAGTATTGCTGTCAGAAATGGAAGTATGGTTATCTTCTTTTTTTATACACCATTTATACACAGAAAATAAAGTCCAGAACTCTTCAGTGTTTTTGAAATGCTTATCTATCTGCATGTAGACTTTAGCTGAAGCAACTTCTTCATAGTCGTAGAAAAAGAGATATTCTGAATGCGAATGCATCTGCCATGTGCGGTCAGCTGCCCTATGCTGGGATTGTTCTTTCCTTTCACTTGCCTATCATGAAGCACAAAACAGTCTAGAGGACGCACTGTCATTCTAGTGGTATAAAATGCTTTTGTTTCTGCTAAAAGTGCTATCATAAATAAGGCTTCATTTATTTATTTTTATTGTAAAGAATTTTTTAATGGAAACCTGCAAATCTGTGCAAAATTTGGACTATGGTAACTAAATAGTGGGAGATGTTAGTACAATAATTAAAAATTATTATTTAATAATAATTAAAAAGATATGACAAAACCTGAAAATTGTGATGTAACATAAGATATTTCTGGTTTGACAGAAAAACCTATCCATCCAGTTAATCATCCTGCCCAGTTGGCTTTTCTTCAAGGAGAATTAAAATTTTTAGCCAATCCCACTCTTCTTGTTGACCAGTGGGAGACAAAGGAGTCCCATTGGAAGGTAGGTGTAGGGAAGAAGCAGTGTCAAAAGAAAGAGAATACGTTAAAGGAGTTTGTGCTATTTTTTCCTTTCACATGCTATGTGCAGACCATCTGTTTTGTAACACTTTCATGCTCTGGTTATTCTTTAGTTAAGTTCTCACGGAGTAGTTAAAGTGCTGAGGGAAGGACTATGATGGAGAATAGTTTTTTGCTAAATAAACCAAAAAAATAAACAGAGATACTTAGTACAACTCATTTGAAACAAAACAGCTTTAAAACCATGTCCCTGTTTTTCTTCTACCAAGTCCAGAAAGCTGGACTTGGTAGTCATAAGATTATGAAATACTTCAGTGTTGTTAGGTTTGTTTTATTTTCAGTTTAAAGCAAACTCAGAGGTACTGCTGGTGCACTGCCAAGCCTAAGAAAAGGAGTCTTACCAACACTTGAACTTCCCAGAGAAGTTCAAGTTCATTGCTATCAACAAAGCAGCAAGTAAAGGAGACTTAGGCATCCAGAATATGACAGATATAAAGAAAATACAATAGCATCAGTCTTCTAAGATGACTAATGCTTGGTATTTAGGAAGGTAGTAACAAAAGGCTGGTTGCAGCCTACTAAGACTAATCATCTGAGGATCATCTGCAGTCAATGCAAGCTTTGTATTTGGGTTTGGGACATACAGGATATGTGACTCCTGTGTTGGGCGAGTCAGCAGGCAGACTCACCATGGGTACTCTGCAGAGCACTCCAGGAGAAGTCAAAAACCTATGCAAAGCATATGCTGGCTCTGGTGTCAGACCAGACCAGATCGGTTTGTAGCACCTACAGATAAGCGCTAATAACTAATTAACTTAGTGCTACCGAGTTTGTCCTACTGCTTAGGACAAACCTCTCTCTATCTTGGTGTCTGGAGAATTTCAGTGCAAAATGTAAATATCTAGAGAGGGTGACCTGAGTCAACAAGATGGAGATGCCTTATTGATCTTGCCAGACCACAGCAAAAAGGTTCTTGGCTATCTAGAGTGAGTTGGCACCGGGTACCGTTGTCCTCAGGCACATGAAATGATGAGGGTGCATCAGGAAGCAAGGACTGAGCCTCATGCTGCTATCTTCTAAGGATAACTTGCTCTCTTCCTGATGCCTAATAGGAACTGGGATATGCCTAATCAGACCAAACAAAAGATGTAGAGATTAAACTGCACCATTAGTATGCAGTAATGAGATGACTGGAAAAGATCTCTCACATGCAACACCTTCATTTCCATGCTTAAATGATTTACTTCTTTATTAAGTCCACTTGAATCAGCATTTCATCCAGGGAAATTAAATGTATGTAGAAGAACAGTTGGCATCTTGATCACAAGCTATGTTACGGATGTGGATTTAAATGCACAAGCCTGCAGAGTTAGATATTACTAATGAATGAAACAGAGCAGAAAAAAAAAAAAAAACATTTGCATATGCTTGTTCTTGCCAAAAGTCTTACAGAAGCATTGCAAGATAAATTAAGTGAATTAAAAAGATATAAGAAAGCAAAGCACTCACCAAATATAATTTCTCGTAGTGCTGCTCTTTCACTTCACAAATAGACTATTGATTTCAGCAATGTAAGAAGGGTGGTAGAATTATCTGCTTGTAATTATGGTCCTCACAGCTGTAAGAATCTGTTGCTTGTTATCTGACATTCTAGGAAAGAAGGTACAGCCTGTGAACAACTCACACCTTCCCCTGTTCCAAACCAGAAGCAACCACATTTTGGCATTAAATATTCTATTTGTAGAAACTATTAAAAATTTTGCTTGTGATTTCTCTGCAGATGTTTAAATATTTCATCATCATCTTTTCCTGGCTCATCTGTGCAGGACAGAGGGGGTCAGAGTGATCGTGCTGGGGACAGCAGTCCTGTTAGGCACTGCATTTGCGCACCAGGGTTGATGACATTGCACTGGCACCATCCAGCAAGAAGCTGCAGTCACTCCTAACAAGGTATGTGAATTGGAGTTGACTGCCCCAGATGAAAGGCTCTGTATCCCAATTACTCACTGCTCAGCTATCCAACACACCCAAGGTTTTCAATTTGTAAGAAAAACACATTTTGATCTTGATTCTCTGGAAAGAGGGCTTGGGCAATTTGTTAACCATGAACTAATAGGATTGCCTCTTGTCATACCAAATAGTTCAGCTGGGTTTTGAGAGTTTTGCAAATTCACTGTGGCACAGAAACTGGAAACCTCTCTATACTAGAATTTTCACTTTCACTCACAGAAAAGTCACCTGAAATCTAAAATGTGATATAACTTAACTTATCAACATGGATTTCAGTTGAATTGTTGCTGAAATAAAGACGCCAGTAAAAATTATTAGGAAGCATTTCAAGTCGGTTATGGGAGGAATCTTCACAGTTATTTGCATTCATATGAAGTGCTTCAGATTAATATTTATTGAATTATGGACTGATAAACGATTTACCTTGCTGTCATAAAACTAAATTGTAGCAACACGTGACAAATCAGTCATGAAAAGTGATGCAGAAATGTTAAACCTTTCCCAGAAGCTGACAAGAAGTGGTGCACAGAAATGTCAGGTGGTATGCTTCAATAGGTGAACTTAAAGCAAAACCCCCAAAAGGAGCCTTAAATTTGGATTGTAAGCATCCCACAACCATCCTAGCATTGACCACCCATCAAGTCCTTTGTGATGGAGAACAACAATTGCCTGTGTTTTACAGAGAGCAGAGCTGGCCAGCCTGGACACTGGTTTGCCCCAGGCCACACAAGGAGTCTGTGGCAAAGCAAGGACCTGCTCCAGGACAGCCACAGTGCTCAGCAGTTCCTCTGAGCTGGACAACCTCCTCTTCACGTGATTTTTTTTCCTCCCTCGCAGCTCAGATCTCCTGGCTGAACCTGGGAGGGGAAGTTCTCTGGATTTCCCTCGCTCTGCCCAATGACTGCAACATTTTTATCTGTTTTCCGAGCTTTTGGGCTGCCTGTTACCAGCACATGTGCATAGGAGGACAGAGGCTGTCCTGGCTGAATCGGGGGGTTCCAAAATGCTTGGCTGGGAGAGGGCAGTCCCATGGCTCTTTTCTGTTGATATTTCTGCTCATCGTATGGAAGAACACAGTCTAAACAGAAAACCTGGCAGATGGGTGAATTTTAGGATGCAGTTTAAACTAGCAGTGGAAGATTTTTATAAATAAATGCAGGTCATCAAACATTTGAGATAAATAAGAAATAGTAAGAAAATGTCACCAAATCACTATGTTTAAGTGTCAGGAGGAAGGATTTGGCAAAGAGAGTGCAGCTCACTGGGGAGCTGCTCAGGAATATAAGCATATCTCCTTGGCCTTTTGGATGCCTCTGAACAAAAACCCAAGAGTCACTAACAGACAGAGGCTGGGGACTTTTCTGTACCATGGCATTTACTGCTGAATTATTGTAGGTGAGAGAAGCATGTCCCTGTTCCCTGGAGCTTATTTGGCAATGCAAAGCTACGGTTACACCTGAATGGGGCAGCCTAAAATAGCTGGAGTTTTTTTCTGAGGTGACTTTGTTTCCCTTCGTTTACAGGCTGCAATTGCACATGCTGTTAGCAGTGGGCATTGCTCTGTGTAGGAGGCATAACCAACGGCTTTGCCTTCCTAACCCCTCGTATTGCAATCCTGTGCACTCACTGTGCAATGGAGCGTGTTTCCCTCTGCGTGAGCTGCATGATGTTTGGCTGCTCTTTCGGTGGCTGGTGGCATAACCTGTGCTTACCTTGAATTGTGGGTGCTAACACAGTCACCTGGGGGGTAAAAATTCCTCCATCCCCTTAGCCTTCTAGTTTCTGTATATAAAGAGATCATTTTCATTATGTTTCTTACTTTCTTGTCTCTTTATGTTACATGCGGTGATACTAGAGCAAACTCAGTGAGGAGATGGTGAAGTTGCAAAAGGAGTCAGTTTATCTGATTGTGTTTGTTTTCCCTCACTGTTCTTTAAAAAATAATTACATGTGATTTGTAATATTTGCTGTAGCCTGGCAATATGTATAGCGGCAACAGCTCAGATTCAATCTCAGATGAAGCCATCATCCTCCGCTAATCAGGGTGTGGGAGAGGCATGCAGACAACATGTTCAGCCCATTTATTCAGTTATGTAATGGCCTTTTAAACATTTTCCATTTATGGTCTCTATTTAATTTACTGCAAGTCACAATGGTTTAATGTAAATTCAAGCCATAACATATACCTGACAGCTCAACCATAAATCAGACCAACCTCTGTTCTTCGTGCATTTATTCTTTTATGAAATAACTGAATGTCCATTACCTGCCCTTTAAAACAAGGCTAGAGAAAATAAATCATTTTCGTTACTGCATAGAATGAACCAGTTCAGAGAGGCCGGGTCTTTGCCCACAAGAAATACAAGAAAGGTTTAGAAACTCTTCCTTTTAAAAATATTTTCACTCACTTTTTGTGTTCTCTGGCTTCAATTGTGACTGAAAGAGAAAGCGCAGTGGGAAAAATCACTCCTGCAGTATAACTTTCAAACTGCCCAACATCAGGAGCACAGGAAGGCTCTTTTTGCAAGATTTTCAAGTGTCTCATTAAAGGAGGTTTGGACTGGTGTCTAAATTAGGATACTTACTGAACTAAGCAAAACCTTGGCTCTACTGTAAACAAGTCATAGCATGAGTTTCAGCAGTGTGCTTCCTTGTTCATCTCCACTTTGGAGCTTCGCTCTCTGCTCAGCTTTTCCGACCAGGACCTGCCTCATACAGCAGCTGGGAACGGATTGTTTTCTGTCGAAGGTGCCAATCACATGAGCGGTGATATTTGGGCTTTTCTGTGCATCTGTCCTTCCTACAGGCCTGCCCCAGAGCACCAGCTGTGCCGATGGGGCCTGGGCAGCGCAGCCCAAACCCTGCGGAGGCAGCCTGGCCACAAAACCAGCCCAGTCCCTCCAATGTATGGCTGGCAAACACATCTCAGGCAGCGTCATGCCAGCTAGCTGGGGTTGCTGCAGCCCCCTAATTAGCAGGGCTCGTCTCCGACATCGTTAGGTGGCTCACTGCTCTGAGCAGTGCTGTGCTTGGTGGTTGGGCTCGCGTGCGTACTTCTGCACTGTGCTGCCAGGCTCTCTGGCAGCTGTGCTGATCTCTCTGGTCAGATCCTGTGTCCCTGAGGGAATTGTCCCTGTGGTGCCCCCAGGGAGCCCCGGGCAGGGCTGAGGACAGGGCCCAGCCTCTGCCGGAGGTCTCGGAGGAGGCTTGCTGAGGTAAACGTGCCACACTCTGGGGAGAAGCTTGGCAAGTCCCTTCTGGGACACATGAAAAAAGCACAACTCCTTGTGGTCTGAACTCCAAACTTTAGCCCAAAAGGCTCGTCCTGAGGTCTGTTGGCTTAAGGGACGGTATGGAGGAAGAGTAGATCTGCTGGGCCTACTCCTGCATTAATGAAGACAGAGTGTACCCTATATTTCTTCTCCGTACTGACTTTATCAGATGGAAATCTGATGGGTCTGGTGTATTTGCGAGAGCCTTGTGTGCATTGTTCTGCTGTTTGGTTTTGATAAAATGTGGTATTGTACTTGATGTTCTCTAGCTACGTCAAACCTTGCTTCACGGCTAATGCATGGCATTAGTCCATACCACAAGTTGTGCAATGCTCTGCAGCAAAAATATTGATGCTTCTTGGGGATTAAGAGTGTTATTTCAGTGTAAGTTTGATGAAAGAAGGGAAGGCAGAATTGGAGGAAGAATAATTTCACTGCAAAATGGATTTTGTCAAGTCAATTATGGGGGAAAAGACCCAGTTAAGCATTATACATTCAACTGTTTCTAGAAGCAAACTTTTTTTTTCCCATTTTCAGTTTTAATTTCAAGCTGAAGCAAGACTCTAATGACAAAAAAGCAAAAAATTTTGGATAAAAGCCCTACAGAGAACACATCTAACTGGGGCTAGAGGAGAGAATGACAAAAAAACTTTTCAATCGACTGTCTCTCTCTCAGTGGATATTTTCAGCAAAGTCTCAAGACTTTGGGGCATCCCAAACCAGCACGAGCGTTTCTCTCACCAGAGCAGCCTCCTGTAATTTGGTTGCAATGAAGGGAGTCATGGCAGAGGTGGACATGGCTGGCTCTGCACAGAGCAAGCACTTGGTCGCAGTCACTCTGGGAACCTCTGATGGCAACTAAACGCATGTTTGATGGCCTCAGTGGCTATATTTGAACTGCTCAATGAAACAGAGTGAAGAAACTCTCCTCACTTGGTTGTTTGTGCCATGACGCTCCCACAACACTCTCAGCACACTTTTTACCGTGCTCCCCAGTGGTTCCCACATGTTTCGGGACCTGCCGCTCCCCACAGCAGCCTGCATGCGATTGGGGCTTGAAGCTGCAATGTGCAAATCTCCTTCCCGCCCTGGCGGCGCCAAATTTAAGCTTCTCCCTGCATTTCCTGGCCAAGGAGGCCCCTGTGCTCTGCCCAGGCGGCTGAAACAGTCCTGCTTGCAGGCGCGACGCCTCTGCTTCTCTGGGTAGCAGAGAGATCATGCCTGCACACCCACCCTTTGGACTCTGATTCATGGGCTCTACCCATCCACGCCAGGCTGATCCAAGAGATTTGCAGCACAGCCAGCAGCCACACCTGTCTGCTGGGGGTTGTTGCCCTGCGATGGGGGCAGCAGAAAGGCAGAAGGTCAGCTTCTGAGGCTCCCCAAGGCACAGGCTGATAAACCTGCATGAATGGCTGCTTTGCTTTTGGCTCATGTCACCGTGCCTCGAAACGTGGCAGTGGTTCGTGACCCCTCAGCTGCAGCTAAATCAAATTTGAAATATTATTTCCTGTGTAAACTCTTTGAGACAGAGTCTGGCTTTTAACTGTTATATATTTATTTTTCAGAGACCCCAATCTCTACTGAGAGTGGCAGTTGCTCCTACCATTAACCATAACAATAGTAACAGCGAGTACCTGCATGAACCAGACAATGAGTTTATTAGATGCCACAAACACCTTTTATCATGCAGCACAAACGCTTATGTCATACAGCCTGCATGCCTTGACTCTGGCTAAAAACCGGAGCATTGGCTTTCTTCCAGGGTGTTTCTGCGTGTCCACAGCATAGCTGCAGGGTCAGAGTGGCAGGCGGACGTGGCACAGGCCAGCCCAGAGCCGGGCCGTCCGAGTCCAGCAGGTAACGAAGGGATGCTCCGCCATTACGCAACTATTTATTCTAGCGAGATCACTCCATCTCGGTCTAAAACCAACACTCATGCATATTAGAGGAATCTCTACCCTCCAGAGTTTGCATGTGGTGTTTTTGCTTATTAAATTCTCGAGTCCTCAGGTCATCATTTGCATTGTGTATCTTCCTCTCTTGGGCTGACAATGTTGCAGTACGAAAACACTGAGGCTAATTGTTCTGCTATTACAAAGGCTTCTTGAAACAAAGCAGGTTTGGAAAATAATTCAGAGCAGGTGCTCAGCGCATAGGAAGTTCAGTTGTCCAAGTAACAGATACCATGCGAAGTTACCAGCTCTGGTATTTGGTTATATTAATCTCCAGGCATTTCAAGCCTTCACTAATAGAAATGTAGCTTAGAAATCCTCCATGGCTATCTTCCATATCTAAATGCTATGAGCATATTATTAATTTACCTTTTGCATAACTATGTATGTTTTTCTGGAGCTAAGTCTGGCTTTATTTTACTGACATTGTTTTACAGCCGTTAGTATCTTTAGGGACATAGATTCAACACTGTGTTTAAGCACCGTGGATAAGTTGTGTTGAAATGAAGACAGGAAATCCTGCAAAGTTCGACAGAACCTTTTCAAGTCGTGCATAAATATATCTTTTCTTTTCCTTTCTTTTTCTTTTCTTTTCTTTTCTTTTCTTTTCTTTTCTTTTCTTTTCTTTTCTTTTCTTTTCTTTTCTTTTCTTTTCCTTTCTTTTCTTTTCTTTTCTTTTCTTTTCTTTTCTTTTCTTTTCTTTTCTTTTCTTTTCTTTTCTTTTCTTTTCTTTTCCTTTCTTTTCCTTTCTTTTCTTTTCTTTTCTTTTCTTTTCTTTTTTCTTTTCATAGGATGTTGTAATCCATCCTACTGAATTTAGAAGAATGGTATTGCTGTAGAGAGTTTCCTAGATTTTTGAAGTTTTTACAGAAAGGTTAGCTATTAAATTCTACAGGAATTTCCAGGAGGAAAATATAAATATATGCTTTTATTATGACTTCGGTACCTATTTATCCCTAGACTGTAGTAAGAGAAAGAAAAACTTACCCAGTGAAAGGAGAGAAAGCTGAACATCACATTGCAGGTTCCTTGCTAAATCTGTCCATTTCCTTTAGCTGCAGCTGTTAATCAGTGGCAAAGAAAAGCAAGATGACAGCTCAGACAAACACAGCAGCAACCATATAGAGAGACACTACATTCTAAAAAGTAACTTCTGTATTCATATTACATAAAGGATTTTTAAATATAAGCTTTAATTTGTTCCAGGCAGCTTTGTAGTTGCAAGCAAAACTAAACAAATCTAGCAATGTCGGAAATATGACTAAAAGTTAATCATGAAATACTGGAAAAAAACAAAAACTAAAACAAAATGGAAAATAATTTTAGAAGTCAATATGAAGAGTGGTTTTTTTGTTTGTTTGTTTTGTTTGTTTGTTTTTGTTTCTTTGTGCTTACACACATTAAAAATATCTTCTTCTTCAATAAAATGTGAATAACATAGGATGGAGGAAAACCCTATTATGATGTAGCAATTCCAAAAGAGATCCTGCAGATGTTGTGCCATGAATTAATCCTGAAAGAAAAACTAGAATACCTGTTTTTATGCTGGTCTGTGAAATTCAGTGTCTTATTCAGACAGACATTCCAGGAAAATTACTTCCACATAATACATGAGTAGTTCAAACTACAAATGTACTGGCAATTGTAGCAATATCCAATTACAGCATTCGATAGTCCAGCAACATTATTTTATGGTAATTACCTTTGCTAGTAATTCCTTGGTGTTCGTTTTATGTTTACTTTAAAGGTGGCTCATAATAGAGCATGCTCACAATGACATGGCTTTTTATAATTATATATATTTGTACATTGTACTTCATCAATGTAAAAAACGAGGAATAGTCACACTTAGTAACAGACCAGGCAGGGGAAATTAAATAAAGGGAAAGATCTTACAAAAAACCAAGCTCTGATGGAAATGACCACTTATCTCTCTTCCTGCTGTGATACCTATATGTTTAAGCAAGAATTACTTTGTGCTTTTTTCATTAACAAATTGTTTTGCAGAATTAGATATGTTTGGTTCATTACTGAACTGTGAGTTCCAATTAGGGATTTCCTAGGTGCTGGGCAATGACCTAGTAATTCACTGTGCTGTAGCGGCTCTCACATTAACCCCCTGCATGTGTACACTTGCATTGCAATCAGTGTTAGTAGCTAACCGATGGAGTAAATGAGGTGCAATTACTGCATGTGAAGAGTTAATGAAGACTTGTTAATACACTCTACAGTCACCATTTAGTGTACTACTCAATTACTTACCTGTGAAGAGGAGCTTTCAGCCCGATCAGAGGATAATTTTGTGGATTATTTCTCTTTTTTAAAGGCCTGTGAATTTAGCATTCCTTAGTTGATAGTGTTGATCTCCATAAAAATACATGGTAACAATCTGGTAGAAATGATAACTAATTGTTTAATGCTTTTGGAGTATGCATTTAATGCATTTATACTGCATACATAAGTGCCTACTTTTTAATTGCTAGTTATGAAATATATGTATATAAGTGTGCATTATGTGAATGGATGTATTTATTCATGTTTTTCAGAAAGTTTTTAGAAAGGAATTCAAATATTTGCACTAGTTTTAGGAGCATCATAAAATTAGGTTTCTTAATAAGCAGCTTGTTTTCTTTCTAGAGGTTATGAATCACATTTTATGTTTCTTAACTACCTAGGAGTAGTTCATGAATAATCAGTCATGCAAAGCTGTCACACTTGGTTAAATAGCTCGGTCCTGTTTTTACTGCTTCAGTCCTTTATATCTTTAATTACCTGTATTTAGCTGATATAAATCACCCTAGAATGCATGCTTTCCTAAGCAGCCCTGCTTTTTGCACGTATTCTGTAAAGTACTGATCGCACTTCTGGCTGAAGTGCAAAATACAACTACTGTCTCTCTTTTTCTTTGGCCAGGTTAAGAAAATCTTTTCCGTACTTCTAATCATTTTATCTAGAATTAATGAACTCGTTCTTTTTTTTCCTGCTTTTTCTTAGGCATATTTCACAGCGTTGGTATTTTTGCTTGTTTGCCTTCTCATACAGGTATACACATTTTTGGTTTATGCAAAGCCCCTTGTAAGAATGTCATCTTTTCCAGCACCTTCACTAGTGGAACAAGCTGCTGTGGATATGCAGCCCAAAATTCATTGTAGGGAAGCTTTTTCTCCCCTGTTTGCAATTGGATTTGCGCTCCTGCATGCCTAAAGAGCTTTGAATCCAAAACTCTTCTGAACATCTAGTCTCTAGATGACAGCAGGATACCCTATGTTTAAGAAGATAATTCACTCAGAAGGGTTTTGATAACATAAACAACATTACTGTCATAATAAATGCTTGGAGAAGCCACTTGGTGACCTAACCTACTCAATCAAGTTGTTGTAATGAAAAAGCGATGATGTGTTAAAGTCATAGTAACTAGAAAAGCTGGTTGATGGCTGCCAAAAACACACTCTGGCTAATGTGAATGTCACTTTCCATTTATTTTCTCATAATCTATCTGTCATAGTGGACAGACAGATTTGCTATAATGGCTAGGTGTCTGCAGATTAAATGTGATTAGTTCTCCAAAATGAAAGGAGTGCATCTTCATGCAAAAAAGTTAATTAGGCTCTAAAAATTGTCTTGCAAATCTCCAAAAGAAAGACAGACAATGAAACAAAGAAGATAAACTAGCTGGATTATTTCAAGATGGTAATTTAGTTAGATCTATTACCTCAAATTCTCTCCATTTTTTTTGCATGTTTTAACTTCTGTTCAAGGACTACAGCTGATTATATATATATGTATATATGAATATAAACAAATTACTGTAGCTGGGCAGATGAAGTCAGGTGTCCTGTATTCCTGATACTGCAACAGGCTTGTTACTAAGGACAAGATATTTCATGTTTCTGCGTTTTGGACAAGGCATATGTGAAGATTCAGACACGCTTTCTCTCTCTCATCTTCCCTGTCCCCTCAAGCTTTCATCCTGTTTTCAAAAATTTCCCTTGAAACTTCCAGCTAGTGAGTAATATGGCAACATCTATAACAACAATACCTACCATGAAAATATCTGCTAAGGAATAGCTGCATAATGTCAAACACATCAACAAGTCGTTAGCACCCTAAGCTTCTGATGCATCCTCTGACATCAGTGATGCCTGCAATCGGACTGGCAGGGGCTGCTGTTCTGGATGTTCTTGCTTTTTCAAATTCCTCTTTGCATGTTCACTGCCAACTGTACAAAACTGATACGCCTTTTTGATGAAACAAAGGGAATATTATTGGACAAGCTGCTGATTACAATATGTTGTTATTTGCATATCTAAATGCTGGCTTGTGAGTAAGTGCTGTAGGCCTGGGAATGGGTGGGTTTCTGTTAAAGTGACTCAGACTGTAGCTTTGCTAGTATGGGAGCTTTAGCAAATAATAATCACTAAATATCCTCCCGTTGTATGTACACAGAAAGCTAGGAGCTACTCTGTCCAGCGCAGAGTCGTTCATCACTCAGTACAGACAAGAAAAAGCAAGCTTTTGCTCTAAAGTGAATTTTTCTTCGTGTCCTGTGAAAACATTGGAATTTTTCATCATAGAAAGTTCTGTGAAATTTTTGCAGAGATTTCTCTCATTTTCTAACCATGCTTAGAGTTTCTGAGACCTAAAGCGGTCAGAACTTATGACTCCAGCTGAGTCTGCTTCTTTGATTTTTCTAGTGCAAATATTTCGTCTTTTCCAGGCTGCAGACAATGCAGCTAACAAGGTCATTTGTGCCCAATATATGTATGAATATATTACCTCTTTAATTGGGATCTAGTTCCAATGTTTTTCTCTTCATCCTCTTCCCTACCTACCTACTTACCTTACCTACCTTTTATACCATTGCCCCTCCATCTTTTTAGCAATAAATATCAACATGTCCTGCAGTTCCCCCCCTCCAGTTCCTGGGGTTCTTCCAACATACCAACATACACTCTCTTTTCCTAACAAGGTGATGGAGCTGCTATCTAGCACGTTGTACTGGGTACACCAGCGCTAATAGTGCAGGGCAGGGGTGATACACACCTACTGCTTGTTTATTCCCTGCAAACTAAAGTGTGCAATCCTTTGCACACTTTTGACAGGCACTCAAGAATCAAACTGGGTTGAGCAGCTTCAGGTACCCACCCTTTGAAGGGAAAATCCCAGGTAAAAATCAAAATGCCCCAAACTCTTTATGACCTGTAGACCTGTTCCTTGTATAACAGGTGTTTCCGACACTGGAACTTCAGGTGCTTTTCATGCTGCTCCAGGCTTTGGAGATGGTCCAAAGTTGCTCTGGGGAGACCCTTGTGAGATATAGGTGTATTTTGCAAGCAATGAGCCATCATATCACTTGTCCCCAGTCTCTCTGAACTCTGTTGTTTCCTGACAAAAAGGGTGCTTCCTTCCAAGTCCTCTGATGGGCAAAGACCTTTCTGAAGATTTTGCAGCTCACCATGCACTGAAGAAGTTAATTTGGAAAACGTAGACAGTGAGGCATTAGCAGAGACTTTCCTGTTCTGCATTTAGCCAAAGAACAAGTGCTCCCTGTACTGTGCCTGGGCACAGATAAGGGGACATAGGTCCTGTGGCTCCATCATGCCCATATCACTCCCAAGTTTCTTTTTGGTGGTCTGGGACATGGTGGCGATGTGTATGGGGCAGCATATACCTGGGTTTCACCCTGGTGTGAATTTGTATGTGTGTAGTAGTGTCTGTAATCAGTCTCAAGGGTTCAGAAGCTCCCTGATCCCCAGTTTGAATGTACATATTTCACCTCCAGCAAAGCTGTCCAAATAGCAGTGCTATTAAGGAATCCAGGGTCAGTGGGGGTTGTGCTCATGGTGGTGAATACCAAGTCATGGAGATGACCTACCTGGTGCTTTTTAGGAAACACAAGAAGCAAGAGAGAAGGGTTAAGAAAGAACAGGGGTAAAACAGCTCTGTGAAAACAGTGACTGGACCTTCTCCTCTGTGTTTGTAGTTCCTGCAACGCTCAGATCCTTCCACTGGCATGCTCACTGTAAGAGTAGTAGTGAAAAATGGGACTTGGTTCATTATATGAATATTGCGTAGTAGACGCATTTATGATGAATCTGTGGGAGATGAATCCTGCCCTTGCTCTAACAAAGCTAATCATCTTCTCATGGTCTATTCAGCATTTCATCTTTCCTTAGGTTGCCAGAGCAATGTGAAGAAATTGCTATGTGAGCACTTTTACAGATAACCTCATGTAGAAGTGAGAGTATTAGGCAGATGATGGACATTTTTGTTTTAGTAGTGCCATTTTTAAGAGATAGTCAAGATAGAGCTGCTGTGCAGGGGTGGTTGTGGAGCAGATGAAGAGACAATCTCTGTGGCTTGTTGCTGCTCTCAAGTGTGCCTCTCCCTCAGCCACATGGCCAGAAGGCATTTTCCAACCCAAGTCTGTGCTGCACAAAGCCAGCATCAATCTTCTCCTAGATTTTGCTAGAAAATGACTATTGTAAGGTGGAGGGAATAGGAAAAGCTGAAAAGTGGAAAAAATATGGCTGGGAGTGGTGAAGAGAGGATTGCCATGCCCTCCTGTCTCATGCGTGGCCATTCCCACTTGATGGCAACCTAACCTGCCCTAACTTTGTTTCTGACTGTCCTTGCAGACTGGCCTCACCAGTTCCTGGCTCAAATATAAAAATGACATTAGGGTGGCATGCCATTTTCTCCAGCACATTGATGTTGCAAAATGGGTCCAGGGAGAGAAGGAGGACACAAGAGGCTGTGGAGACAGTGTGGCTTGGGGAATGCCTTTATGCAAATAAAAAACACTTCTGTTAGATTTTCTTCTCTGTGTGCAACACTTTTGGTTTCTGCAGAGGAACTGTGAGAAGCCTTGGACCCTGCTAAAATTTCTTCAGCTGGAAGTGCTGGTGGGGGTGGGCTAGAGAGAGGCGTCATTGCTGTCTCTGCTGGAGAACGTGACAGTGCAGGAGGTAGGGAGGTGGAGGGGCCTGCTGGCAGCGTGTGCTCTGACTGGCCAGGGAGCTGCCAGGGATGATTGCTGAGCTGATTTAGGCCAGCTGAGCCCCTCAGCTGTGGGGCTGAGTTAGTGAGGAGGGGTGGGGAAGTTGGCCAGCCCACCCATTAAGAGTTCTGTGCTTGCATAGGCTTTGGTGCCAACTGTGGCTGTGCGTACAACCGAGTGTACAACTGTGCTGGGGTAGAGGCATCTTTGTCAAAGATGTCTCTGTGCTCTTGTGGCAACCTGAGCAGCTCAGTAAGGATGAAGAGTGGGTGTCCTGACTGTGCTGCAGAGCTAACGGCAAGGCAAACCATCTCTACAAGTGTTTGAGTGCTGGGACATGATGTGAAGGTACAGTGACGTGAAATAGTGAATGTTGCTTTACTGTGTATGTGGTAGAAGGCCTGGGTAGCTCTAACCGGGAAACAAGTCCTCCAGGCTTCTCTGGTTGCATGTTGAAAGCTGAGGGGTGCTGAGAGCCAAGTACTCCTGAGTTTTCCTCTCTGCTGGGATCCCAAGCAGGCCATTTTCATGGTGCCCTGCAGGAACACCTGTGCTAAGGCTGTGTGAACAACTGGAAAGTTGAGTTTTCAGAGCTGTGCAGAGGGCAATCCTATGGGCAGCGTTAGGTGCAGCCATCCTGTTCCTGGTGAACCTCTGGAGAGAAAGGTATGAGTGCTCTGACCTGGACTGCGGGCAGGATTGAGTAGGTGATGATGCCCTCTAGTGAATTCCCAAAGAGAAAATAGGACAGTGCAACTACCAAGGGAATGCTTTTGATCTAGTATAAGACCTGCAGTGATGAAGAATTCGAGTCCTTTGGTTTTTTTTTTTGTTGTTGTTGTTGACGATACAGTTATTGTATTTATTGCCAGCAGAATATTAAATTGTTCCATCATTATAAGAGCTTAGTGAAAAACTGGGCTTGGTAAAGTTTGAATTTTACTTCTCAGACCTTTTTTTGCTAAAGAATTCTGTTCTGCTAGAGAAGGGTTTGTATAAAAGAAAACACACAGCTGTACTAGTCGTCTTATAAAAAGCTCTTTCCTTATTTAAGTAAAAGTACTACACTTTCATACAAACCTGCTTTGTCATATCATGCCTGCCTCCTTGCTATGGGAATACCTGAAGGTTAAAAAATATAATAGATAAAAAATATACCTAGATTTATTCCCTACCCTTGCTTAGTGGGTCTTGCTTAACTTTTTGGGTGGGAAGTCTTTGTGATTTCTTTAATTTTCCAGCTAGATTGGATGGAATTTGGGTTAAACATTCTATAAGAATACTGTTAGTTATACAGACTGCATAATTTGTATGGAGAAGTTGCATCACTTGTATGAGTGCAGGAATGGCTTTTGTGTATCTATATACAGAGATATCTAAAGGCTGACAATCATCAGGTTTTCATTCAGGAGAGCTCTAATGCACCCAACCCCTCCCTTTGCTATGCCCCTTGCTTTTCATGAACCCACCCGTTCTGCGGAGGTGATGTTGTTTGCTCCCCTGCTCCTGTGTTACATCTGTGCAGCTTTACTTGTTGCTCCTGTACATGAGCATGACAATTTTTAAAGCATTGCTTTCATTCACCTCCTACCTTCCTAAAAGAGCCTCTGCTGTGAGATCTATCACACATGTTTGTTAACTGATGTTCTTGGATTACATTTGGGTCTTGCTGTTTCCCTGCTTTTGGGGAGTTCTGTGGGACTAGGATCATTTTTTGATTTTCGCGTTCTCTTCTTACTCTCTTTTTACTGAAAACATGTCAATGCTAAATAAACATTTCCAGATTATGTCAAGTCCAAAAATTCTATTAGTTTGCCTGGTTGTTTTGCCTCAGAGGTGAAGGAGTAGGAGAGTGAGGGGCAAGAACATATCCCCTCTGTGCTCCGCAAAGGAGCGGCCACCTACATCTTCAGTGCCTCTTTCTTGTTCATAGAATGCATGAAAATGGTTAATGTTAATAATAAACACAAATATTTTACCTTGTACCAAATCCTTATCCTCCTTGTTTGGTTCACTCTTTGTGTCTTCAAATGCTTAATCCACAGGGTTGCTAGGTAAGAACTGTCGTCCCGCTCCGTGGGTTGTGCCCAGCGCGGTGGGGGTGTTAGCCCTCGCTGCAGCCCCCAGGTCTGCGCTGTGCTGGTGGGTGGTGGATGAGAAGGGAGAAGCAGGTAGTGATAGAGATGGGAGAAGTGGGAAGGGACAGTGAGGAGAAGACAGGTGATAAAGGAAAGCATGTAGGGAAAAGAAAGCTTCCCAGTTCAACTGGATATTTTGTCTCAATCCTGTGCCCTCCTCCCAAAACATGGGGAGTGGAGGTAGCACCTTTGCAGAGGGTGAACGGTAAGGAGAGAGAGAAAGGGAGATAGGAGAGAAACAGAACAGAGAAAATTGTGTTGGAAATAGGGCAGACAGAAACCGGGTATGTGTCACAAGATACCCCAGCATTTTATCTTCTCTGTCACTTGCAAGTGACCATCTGAAATAATCAGAAGGTGTTAATTAGATTAGCAACAAGAATTCAGTGGGTGGTAAAGTGGGACAATCTGCTTATATTATGCGTGTCAGCACATATGACCTCTGTGCTAATTTGAGGTGTCTGTTTTCCAGTCCTGGGTATTCCTTCGAGCTGACAGAAAAGTGCTCTGGGTGGAAATGTGCTTAATTAGGAGCAACACCAATCTGTACTTTAGTACTTTCAGATCTAAATTAGAAGCGGGTTCAAAATGCACTAGATCCTGCACTAATAAGTCCTGCATGAACAAGGCATTCTGCCTGCAGAACCTTCCCTCCGGGAGGCTGAAGTGAGGAGTGAAATACAGGGAGATGCTTCTATTTGGTGCTCAGTGTCCTCAAGGAAGACTGTCGATGATCAAAGCATAAGACTAACTGTGATAATACTTGATAATACTTTTTTTTGGTGGGGGGGGGGGGGGGGGGGGGGCGGCTGTCTCTTTGGTATGGACAAAATTCTTTGAAAGCTAAAGGTCTATCTTGCAGGTATAACAATTCATTTTTCTATTAGTAGGTTTTTGTGCACAGGTTATTTTTATATATAGATGATGTTTCTGAACATGGAGTGACTTCCAGTAGTACTGGAGAAGGAGAAAGCAAGCATCTGAATTAGAATGAGTAGGTCTCTTTAGGAGATGCTTTGCACAAGCTCAGGACTGCATTTAATTGTCTTCCTGGCCCTTCCGTCTGCACTTCTGGACCTCCCCTCAGCAGTCACTCTGCCCAACTGCCCCCCAGGGATCAGTGCTCCCTAAGGATGTGCCCCCTTCAGCAGAGGGCTGCTTCAGAGTGCTCACAGTTTTTCACATGCACAGTTATTACAGAGGGTACAGGTGCACTGCTCCTACACCATACACCTGAATGCCTGCCTGAGGAGGGGGAACCAGGGAACGGTAACAGAACCGGGGAATGCCTCACTCCTATGTCCCTTTTGCTTCCCGTGCAGGGGGAGATGTTCTTTAATGAATTAATAATTGATTTCTATTAGGAATTGTTGGGGGAGGAGGTGTAACTTATTCCAGTACAAAAGTTTACCACAGAGTTGGAAAATTTTCTTTCTGGGTGCTCACAGTCCGTCTGTTGGAGTTTTTTTGTTTGCTTGGTATTGCTTGTTTTTTTGTTTGTTTTTGTTTTGTGTTTTTTTAGTATCGAGTAGTAATCTATGAAAATAGGTGGTCAAAGTATTTCAGTTTGTCTACTCCAATGACAGGGCTTCCAACTTCCCTGGTTTTTCCTTTTTTTTTTTTTTTTTTGGTTTCTGTGGTTTGATGGAGCAAAATCAGCTCTCAAATTTACTTAAAGTTCATCCTGATCCTGCGGTGCCTCAGTTTAATTTTAACCAAAAATACTGTTCACTGCAGTTCCAGTGGTCGGCTAAGAACCACTTACTGGCTCTTCCCAGACCTCAGTTAGGAATTGTTCTAGAAAGTCCAGCAAAAATACTGTAAACTCACCAGATCTTGCAAAACAAACCTTTAACCTCTGCTGTGCTTGTCGTCAGGCTTGTCAGAAGTTCAGTCCCTGAGTTACCGGCACAGAATTAGGCCAACCTCTTTTAATAAAGAGCTTTTATTTAACTTGTTCCTTCCTTTGGCCCTTTGAATGTCAGGGAAGTAAATTTCTTTGCATTATAGTTAGTATTTAATTACAGATTGTTCACGACTGCATTTTTTCCTATCTTCTCTATATTACGAGTATTTTGACCTGCTTACTCTTTGCATTTTTTGCTACTTCCTACACAAGGTAGCTTTGTGTTACCTCACTTTAAAATTTTAACTTCTAATACTGTATTTGGATCTATAGTTACATTTATTGGTTAAAATTCCTTCAATTATTTCAGCTAGGTGCTGTACTCAGCCAAGGCAAAGTAATAAAGAAATACTCAAAAGTTTGGGAGCTAGGAAAAATCCACAGTATTTACATAATGCTCTACATTTTCAGGATATACTTCATGTACCAACTAGTCTTCCAAATAGTCCAAAACACTTCTGCACTTTAAAAAAAAAAAAAAAAGCCTTTTTTTTTTTTACTGTTCTTGCTCTGACTGTAATGACGGAGGAATACAGAATGATCTGATGGTGCCTGTGCTGGAGAGTTTATATTCTAAGCACGAGATAAGTGTCAGCTGTTCACAGATGAGGAAAATAACAAGCTGTCTGCAATGTAAACATTATTTTCTTCAATAGGTATTGCAGTTAAGGAAGATAAATGACATTTTTGTGATTGAATGACTTTTTTTATGCTATATCTGTGGGAGGGAAAAAAAAAACACAAAAAAACCAATAGCTTATCCACCACCACCTTTCTAAGGGAATCAGTGCTCAGCAATGGATGGCTCCTATGTTCAAAACAGCTGTGCTTTGCACATTGTCAATTTGAAAGGAATAGGTCTGTGCAGGTAGAAGTGGGAGCAGAATTTGGCTGCAAAGCCTTGATGACTGGTGAGGGTACGCAGAAGGGCAGGACCTGTGTTGTATTTGCATAACTGACAGTTGGCGGGAGGGGGAACAACAGCAAAAACCAACACTTTCAATTATAAACTGAAAAGATAGTGCACAAGAAATGCTGAGATAGAGATGCCTTTAATCCTACACTCTCAGTCACATGATGGGACAGGACCACACTTTGAGGCAATCTGATTTTCTTCCCATAGATTTAGGATTCTGCTGTGATTCCCTAATTGCTGTGGAATGCTGGTAATAACAAGCAGGGCATTATCGCTCCATCTGGATTGTACAACACTAGAATAGTTTGCATTTCTTTAGTCTCATTTACCATGGGGAATTTAGATGTAACCTGACTGGTGAACCTACCTGACTAATGTTCCCTTTTTAGGAGTGCAGAAATTGAGACGCATGGCGATGGGTGTTTTTTTTTGTTTTTTTTTTTTTTTTCTTCACGCTGCACATACTAGGAAAGCCTGAGACTGCAATGGGGTCTTCAAATCATTAAAGGGTTAATTGCTTTAACCCTAAACTATATGTGCAGCTTGCACAAAGATCTTCATTCTCATTTTCAGTATTTTGGGCATACTGAAGAAATTCATAGAAGAAACTTCTTCAGCGGTCTGTCACAGAACCAATTTTCTCAGGCTTTCTAAATGTATTGTATTTTTTAAGAAATATGTAAGAATTTGTATGAGTACTGAAAACATATAACCTCCTGATACCTTCTTTGTGAATACACTCATGGCTTTCCAGATGCTAGCATGGTTATCTGAGCAGTCAGTTCATAGTTCTGTCATTCGTTCTAGGATCTAGTTCTGTAACATAAATTTTGTTTACTGGAACAAGCTGCCCCGGAAAGTGGTCACAGCACCGAGCCTGTCAGCGTTCAAGAAACATTTGGACAACGGTCTTGGGCATATGGTGTGATTTTTTTGGGAGGTCCTGTGTGGAGCCAGGAGTTGGACTCGATGATTCTTGTGGGTCCCTTCCAACTTGGCATATTGTATGATTCTCTGAACATACAGAATTCACATGCTTCTTAGCTGATGGCTTTGACTACACTGTAAGATGACAAAAGATTTGAACCAAGGTTCGTATTTAGCCAAATTTTTAATGGTATAAAATCACACATTATTTCTAAATATCACTTTCTTATAAGAAAGATATATTAGGATCTTTACAACGATGTGCAAGATTACAGCTTCTCAGAGACAGATGTTGGCTTCTCCATTGTGACAGGTGGGATGTACCACAATTTCAATGAAAGTGTGTCATGCTGACTGCTCCTAAAGGCTTTATTTCTGTCTGTCTTTTTATTTTTTTCCCCCCTGACTCACAGTGGAGTGTAATACAATGCAGTAGTCTAGATGGTGATTACCAGACAGTGGCAGAGAAAGAACTGAACTCATCGAAGACAAGGATCACGTGTGTGGCTTGAATTCTCTCTGTGAAAGGCTCTTCACATCTGTGAAGCTGCAAGGCATGACAGGCAAAAATCACAGTCTCTCCCTTGCATGCAAGTGTACAAACAACTGCATGCCCCTTGTTTAGAAGGAGAGGAAAACTTCATATTTACGTGGGTATTCTGTTTCCCACTAGCACAGTTACCAGTATTTCCAATAGTGTATTATATATTATGACCCTAAAAGTGTAAAATCAGGCTCACAGGGAGGAGGGAGAAAGTTTTGGTCTGAATTAGAAAGCTGGTGGAAGCTCAAGATCCTGGAGGAACCTAAATTTGTGTCCCCTTTCCCCCTCCTTTATTATTCTGAAGGATCTGTACTGAAATGAACGGCTCATTTCCCACAGTTTATCAGCCATCTGATGAACGCTACTGACCTTGACTGGACCGGAATGATTATTTAGCCGTTTAGCTGTGGGAGATAACGTTGTTCCAAGCTCCTGGCCATACTTCATCAGTTTCCAGAGTAGTGCATGTATGCATGGTGAACCTATCACAGCTGTGGTTTAATGGGTATAAACAATTAAGCAATTATAAATCAATGAGCTCTGTAACTCTGGTATTGTAATAATTACATTTTAAAAGGCACTACTTAGTTACAACTCGGGGATTATTTACAGGCAATAATTAAGGTCAGACTGACTTCCTCCTGCTACAGAGTATTTGTATGAGCAGCATGTCAAACAATAATTTAAGGCAAACCTAATTGCATATTGTACTTAAGTGTGTCATTACCCTAGAGAATATGATCTTGTATCTATCACTGGTTATATTTTAAGGGAAAAAGACATCTTTTTTTTTTTTAAATGAAAAGGCAAATTGTCTTAATATGTTATATTTCAGTTAGAAGGGTATTATTTGCTCCAGGCATTTTTTATTATTCAGCCCACAGGAAAGGGAATAAAGTAACAGGAAAAGGAGTATGGCACACTGCATGTATGAAGCAATCCTATGAAGAAAGAATAGATGGGAAAAAATAGTGCAATCTTTTTACAGGATTATTCCCCACAGTATATTTCCCAGTGCTTTGTCTGGTCTAGTTTGCAAAGATGCAAATGATGTCGTTTTTATTGCTTCCCTAAGGGGAGATTATTCCAGTCTAATAACATTCACAGTTAGGAAATTTTACTGATGTTCAAACTGTTTTTCTTTACCTGACTTTACCCCGTTGCTCCCAGTTGTAAACTCCCGCAGGCCATTCTGAATAGTTCCTCTCCTTCCTGGGTGTTCTGAGCCAAGCAACACACAAGTATTTCTTTTAATCTTTCATCGAAGTCCATCTAAATGATGGACACTCAGGCCTTGGAGAGCGTCCAAGTTTGAACGCAACATCCAGCCGCTGCCCTGTGCGCATGCGTGCGTCCCTGCACGGACACGCTGATGTGCAGACGCATGCGTGCTCATGAAATGTGCACCCCAGACAATGTGCCCTCCTGGTACCCACTGACCGACAAAGTGTTCCCGTGCAAATGCATTTGTCTCCCAGTTAAAGGAAGTCACCTGCAAAGCTAGCTGCCTTGAGAAAGGTGAGTTCGTAAGATCAGCACAGAGTCACAGAGGTGGGAAGGGACCTGAGGAGGTCTCTGGTCTGACCTCCATTGCAGAGCAGGATAAACCCTGAACACAGGCCATGTTGCTCAGGTCTTTGTCCTGTCAGGTCTTCAAAACCCTCAAGGACACATGTTCCACAGCCTTTCTTCGTAACCTCGTCCAATACTACATTTCCATGTTGAATTTTTTTCCTTTACATACAGTCAGAACCTGATCTTATACTCGGTAGTCTTCTGGAATGCATTTTATGTTTGAGGTACATTTTTAAGCTGACACAGCAGTGACAAAAGGAGACATCCAAAAGCTGCCACATGAGCTTTGAAAGGCAGCACAGGCTTCTCCAGTTCTCGGTCAGATGAACATCATCAAGTTCTCTCCCCTCTCTGGGTTTTGCTTTTCCGTCTACAGTTATTTTGTTTCTGTAGTATTAAATAATAAACCTCAAGGAAAAATGCAGGGTTGTTTTTGAGTGACACTTTAAGAAAATGCGTTTAAAACAGGCTTGTGTTAAAACATTTTAGAATTTAGTCATATGATGAAAGACATCTCATTGAATGTTGAAAAGTTGCTGCTATCTGACAAAATATCTAACATTATGTGGCCATTAGTAAGTCACATTGTGCAGTCTGTTATCTACACGAAAAGTGGAATCTTCTACAGGACATGGTGACTCTTTCTGATCATGACTGACAAATTGGATCACATCAGTGACATCTCCTTAGGGGACCGACTTTCAGATGCAGGTAACTTGGTTGCCGTGCCCCCATACCTCACTTCTCCTTGCTGTCCTCTGTTTTTTCTGTTCTCCTATTGCTGAATGGGCACCAAGCCTTCTCCAGCTCCATCTCACTAGTGTGGACTTTCCCTTTCTCATCTCGGTTGGCGCTGGATATGTCAGTCCCACACTGGTGCCCCTCCCTGCAATAATATCAATACATTTCACAGTTCTGGGGGGCTTGATTGTTACCTTGGGATTGCAGTCATCCCAGCTGGAGGTGTCACTGGTGGAGAGAGAATATCTTTCCTTTTTGCAACAGCAAGTGTAGCGAACAGTCTCCTTTTTGTTCGGCTAACAAGCTCTAGTTCCTTCAGTTTTTAAGGACCCCTGCCCATTCTTCTAGATCTCTGTCACTTCTACATGTCATACTTGTTGAAGTGGGGTTCTCAGTCCTAGGCTTAGTATTCCAGCTAAAGTCTTGCTAATGCTGAAAATAAATACTTCGACTGTCAGGCTGTGCTCTGCTTTATGCATCCAAGGCTGATGTCAGCCTCTGTCTTTCTGTGTTGGCAACATGATGTTGTTTACATAAGCGCAGCCTGTGCTCAGATACACCCCTTACCTCAGTGTATTCAGAACTGTTTTCTGGACAGTCATTTCCCATTCTGCTTTTGTACAGTTGATCGCATCTGTGTAAGTGTAGGATCTTCCACTTGACCCTGTTATTTAATTGCATTGTTTTCTTCCAGATGGTTTCTTAAGTTTTCTTATTGATAATTATACCAGTACTATTTTCTGAGACCATTCTCCAGTATTTTATTCAGAAGTAAAGGTTTAGTAATGTAGTTGTAGTACTACACAAACAAAAAAAAACCCTACAGAACAGTTATATTAGAACGTAATGTCAGGTGTAATTTTGTTTTGTAAAAGTCACAGTATTTGTAAAGAGGAAAATAGGTATTAGTTTAGTAAGAAATATGTATATGAAAAAGTAAGAAAAGAGAATCCATTGCGTCTATTTATAAAGCAGGCAAAAATGACTTGACAAGTCCTTATGATGTAACGTTTCCAAATAACAAGGATGAAGTATTTCATACAAAGGCTGCCTGTGAAGTCATTTCAAAAAAATAACAAAATGAAAGACTTATGTACCAAAGTGACTGGATTTGTTTTTCATTTAACAAAAAGTTGGTTTTACACTATGGTTATTTTGTAGAGATGTACAGATACGTATAGAACCCAAAACAATAACTGAGGTATACTGTAATATCCTTTAGCAGAAATATTTCAAAGGGGACAGGCTTTTCAAAAAGCTTGGCTTCTGTTTAAGAACCAAAACAACTAGCAACATTCTTAGAGACTTTTAGCATGCATGGCTTTGAGCACTTCTGAAAATTTGCCTATAGAGGTGGATGCCGAGTATTTGAAAAGAATTATCCCTGAGCTCTTTGGAAAAATCTGGCTACATTTTAGACAAATGCCTGTTCTATGATCTCTTGCCCTTTGATATACCAAAGCTTCACATGCTATGTGATGAACTGCTTGTTGTCAGATGTTTATCAGTTTTTTTTGTTGGCTTAAAAAAGAAAAGTTGTGGAGGAGGGTCTTTTTAGATTTTGTGGAGATGTAGCTAAACTTTATATTTAGAGGGAAAGTCAAGCAGTCAACCAAGTGATTAATCAAAGCTTTTAGTCCTTTGAGAGGACCTGGAGCATACAGTCCAATTGTGGGCCTGGAGAACCCTTCTCACACTCCAATCCCTTGTTATGTCAAGGCTTCATAGTTCTACCAATGTGACCAAGAAATGTTTGCACATGTTTTTCCACTACCAGATGGGGAGAAAATGCTGCAACCTCTTATGCTGATGCAGGGAATGATTAGACAGTTTGGAAAGTACATTGTAGATAAGTACTAACTAATCTCACTGCAGAATAAATTATTACTAATAAAAGAAATAGGAAGACTATGTATGATCAGATGAACCCCGCATTTCAAAAAACCCATTTTTAAATATCACAGAATCACTCTACTTAAAATCTAATTTAAGTTTACAGTAGCACCCATTTACTAAGGTTTCTGGCCTGCATTTGTGTTTTTCAGGTTTACATTTTGACACAACACATCATTCTTATTTTCAGTCTGGCTACTGGTAATGTTAATCTGGAAGCTGTCTTCCAGCCTCCCCCCATCTGAAGAGCATCTGAAGTGAATGCACAGATTATGCATTCATGGAAAACTCCTGGTGTATTTAACTGACAATGAAAGTCTTGTTGTGGCCTTTCCAAATTTCTGAACTTGTAACAGCCAAAATGTGATCTGATGCAAATCCAGATTGGATCAACAGGAATATCCTGGCTGGCCTGAAGGTGTCCTTGGTGAAACAGTGAGACTAGCCACTGAAATATTTCCACAGCTGTTGTGTGGGCAGCAGCCAGTGCCTGACAGGCTGCCTACAAGAACACCGTTAACGTCCTTTTTCAGCCATGTGTGTAAGTATATATACACACATACACACACACTACAGGCCTAATCTTTTGAAGATATGCCTCTTTTGCTGTACTCAAGGATGTTAAATTTAAGACTAGTAATTATTTACAGCACTAGGTGGTTAACTTGCTCTTGTATCAGCTACCAGTCTTATCCTGATTAATCAGTATTTAATTCTGCATTCCACATCTCTGTTGACCTTTAAAAATATTCTTTGCTACCTATCAGAAAATGTTATATGGTAGGAATTATTTTAGATCTTATTTGGATGATTAATTGCTTTGTTTTTCAACTCAGTGGGAGGGGTAGTCTTGGTCAATGCATTTCTCAAAATTACATGAAAGTAGTTTCTAAGCAATAGAAGTGGTCAAACTATGCCATGGGTGCAGTAATCTGGGCTTCACGATAGAAGATGATATTAATACTTCTAAATAGAAGCTATTTGTTTACTTATTCCCCATAGCTTCTTTCCAAAGATTGTACAAGAGATGCTTAGCTATAACAGCAAGGTAAAGATAGGATTGCGTAATAGATATGGTTTAGGATGAGTTTTAATCTTAACTGAATCTTCTCAGTAACTAGTGAATGATATGTAGCTGATGGAAGAGATACAGGAAAGAAAGAGCAGCTGGTGTTTTGACTGATTCTATAATATTGTAATTATGTTTCTAAACCTGTGCCAGGTGCTTTAACAACTCTAGCTAGGTTTTATTTTATGTGGATGTAAATAAATAAAGATAGTGGTTAATTTTCCTGTTTCCTGAAATAAGACTATAGGTGTCAGTGAAAGCAATGTAACTGAGGCCTAGAAAAATATACAAGACTTAATTATTGGAACTGTGCAACCAAAATAATGGTTTGCTTGAGAAGGTGACTGAGCAGCTAGGGAGGAGGTGAATTAGCAGGCTATTTATACTCCATCAAAGCTCCGTATTTGTGTCTTTTAATAAGGACATGAAAGCAAGGAAATGGCCAAATATAACCTTCAAACACTTATGGCATGAACACATGGTATAGACAATGACTGGAGCTAGCATGGGTGCATATTGTATGGATAAGTCATTAATCAACTGAAAAATGTGTTGCAGATTGACGACAGAAGCTAAGCAGTAGCAAGTGCATGGCAAAGCGTAAAAAGAGCTGATTTAGATATAAACAAAGGGGTGGGGGGAGACTGCATATGAACTTTTTGGCTCAGCTACTTGAAAGCTTGGCCTGCAACATGCTTTATCACTTACTATGCTACATACGTAAAGGGAACCTGAGCAACAAATCTGATCTTGATTCACATGGTGTTTAAAGGTGACTAGGTAAGTGAAAGCTCCTGAATGATGGGAGAAGGCGGCTCCCGCCAGGAGTGCGGGGCTAATGGATGAGCAATAAAGCCCAGAATGGCATCCAGGGACCCTGGAGAGCCAGTGGTCTATGGGAATAGGGCATGTAGGGGGGGAAAAAGGATTTGCAGCTGACAATGGCATACCTATCAACTTCAGGAGGGCTTAATTTTATTCTGAAGTTTAACAAGATTTAAATTGAGATGTTTATTTTAGCCTAACATAAATAAAAATCAATTCAATTAATACAGTATTATCTGCTTCCAAATAACTCTTCTTAACACAGATGTCATTTGTCTCCCCTGAAAGTATAAAATTAAGAGGGAAAGTAACAATCTTGTGGAACCCACAATGGAAAGGATTTGAGTTTTTTATGAAATGCAGTCATACTTCATTTCACGAAAAATTTTTTTTGTTTGGTGGTTTAAAACATCCTGTAAAGCTATGCAAGATTATAACAAATCTCACTATTTTTCCTTTAAGTCTCTGTGATGATGGTTATTGTGCAATTTCCATTTCAACATACAGTTATGCTTTCTGGACTTCAGCCCTACTGGAGCATGATCAACTTCAGGATAAACAACAAAGAGAGGGTATAATTATATGTCCTCACAGGAGATGAAAATTAAAACTGTTTTCCAGTTCATAGATGTTAAACAGGCTCAAGTCAATTAGCAAAACCATCTTTCACCATATGTTATAGCAATTAATGTATTAAAGTGAGAGGTGGTCACCTAGTGCAACTTCTTAAGCAGCCATGCTTCTTTCAGTGAGACAGAAGTCTTAAATCTTTTCTCTGCCACAGTACCTAGCAGCGGAAACCGGTCCTTGCCAAAATCCATAAAGCTGATGCCTTATCCCTCTCTAAATCCCTCCTCAAAACCTTTTTCTTCTGTGATGCTCGTGAACCACTCCCATCGGTTAGGCAAGTAGTGAGCTGTAGTGAAGTCTGTTTGTTTTACAGTTATTCAGTCTTTCCAATCCACTCCCACCTCGTGGTTTATCTGTTCCATCCGTCATTTTTATCCTCATTGATAAGAACACTGTTAGATCTCAGATGCAGGAACTCGTATTATTGTTTGCAAAACACCTAATTAAACTAGATCCTTTCATTTGGGGATTCTAGGTGCAACTGTAATATAAATAGTAAATAGTAACTTTGTAGGATTACCATTTTCTGTAACCCAAAATCTGAAATTAAGACTTTAGTGAACTGCAAATCACCTACTACTAGAGGAACTAAGCAGTGGAGAAGCTACTGGGCTGCCACAGCACAATTTCATCACCAGATGAGTCCTGACCTCTCATACAGAGGAGTGCTAATAGATTTGAGGAACGGCGCATTCATAAGCGCACACTACTTGCTCTCCAAACACCATTCAGACTAGAAAGAACAAAAAGTATTTTCATCAATAGGTGCTTCTTAGTACATCAGCAAATTCACTTTCCCACATCGAGGTCTGATTTCTTGGTTGTTACTAACTTCTGGATAGCCATCTGTGCACAAAAAGCTTCCCACATTAATGTAGCTTAGGAATATGCAACCTGGAGTTCCTCATGTTTGAGCCACAGTAACCTATTTTGTCCTGCAGCGAGAAGTTTCATAATAGAAGTGAAGAGATCCTTAGTTAAACCTTATAGGAGAGGTTACAGGAGAAGGTCCTGGGTCATAACCTCAGTGTGACAAGGCTTTTAGCATGTCACCTTGGCTGTGATATCAATAATTGGGTCAAAACCAGCAATAAAAATGAATACACTGTGCATCACTAAGCCAGGAGGAGAACACTGTCTTTTGAGACCTTGGCGTAACTAGTCATACCTGTTCTAAAATGAGTACATTCTTTGAGAAGCATTAGAAGAAATAGGCCTTACCTTAGTGTCTAATCACAATAAATGACAGGCTGGTTTAATTATTACTTGGTAATTCTTTATTTAAACTTTGTACTAAGATTCATTTGCAGTATATTCTTTCATGCAGAACATAAAAGATATAATTGTGTGCAGAGTAGGTGTGGTGTTTCCCTAGGTCAAGTAAGGAATGATTTGTTTATATACTTGCCCTGTATGGAAAAACCTGTGCACGCTGCACATGTATGTCCCAGTTCATATGACTGTTTCTACTGGTTGTTTGCACAAATTAAGGATAGTCAGTTCATTAATGTTTGAGGGTCACTTTTCTTCCCTAAAGCAGGGACGTAGCTTCACTGTAGGTCTGATGTGAAGGAGCAAGATACAGATGTGTTGGTACAGTGCTGCACTGACTTAATAAAACCTTCCAGACCCAGTCTAGATCCTCATCGTTCCCCACTCTATATATCAGTATTTCTAAATTAGTTGGCCTGCCTACTCCGTCTTTTTGTAGGACTTGTTAAAATAAAAAGTGAAGGGACAGGCCTTGCTTCCAGGATGCTAGTTATCCATCCTCAGGGATGAAATAAAATAATCTGTGCCGAACCTTTTGGACTCGGCTTACTGAAGCTGGCTTTCTGCCTTCAAGAAAGCTTTTATAGTCAGTATTTCAGTGGATTGCTTTTTTGAGCCAACCCATACATGTAACTTTTGTACATGCTTCACACACAGTTGTTGCACTAAGGAATTTGTGTGAATTAGAGGCACCAGACATGTGGAATGAGGCATGGGCAAATAAAACTGGAAGTCATTTTGGAAAATTTTGATGCTACTGTTACAAATTAATGCAGTATTCTGAGAAAGGTGGAATGCTAGCTAATTCTGAACAGCTTTGTTTTGCAAAATATGGTTCTTCTCTTTATTAAAAACAAAAACAAAACAAAAACAAAGCTTTAAAATTTCTGGACATGACTTGCTTGGATTGCCATCAGGTTTCTATTGAACACTACCCGATCCAGTTGAGATTCAGAGAACGTGATGTCAAAACTGTAGCTAATTCCCAGCCAGGCATGAAAGACTTCTTCCAGCAGATTGCTCCTCACAGCTGCTGCCCTCTCTCCCGAAGCTAGCTCTTCTCTTCTTTCTCTTCTCCAGTTCTCAGATTTTGAGCTGGAAATCCCTGCCATTCCCTACCTTAAGAACTGGCAACTAACAATCTGATATCATCTCCCTGTGCTTATTCTGGCTTTTTAGAATAGCATGAAGCTCCCAATTCATGTGGAAGAATGAATAAGTTGAGTTAGTGTCAGCTAAAAGGTTAAGAATGAAAGTCAAAGCTACTCACTTCAATCACTGCTGGCTAATGTCCACTTACAGTATCTGGGCCAATACAGGTGAAAGAGAAGATCAACAAAAGCCTAAACTGCATTACACTACCAACTTTAACAGTTTCCATAGAGGAGGAAAAGGAAGAAAAGGAATTGCATTTACTCCAGGGAATCAGGAATGATGCGCTAGCTGCACAACATATACAGAAAAGAGCTGTAAAAATCATCTCTGTGTCTGTCCTGTGGAAAAGGGGAACCACATTTTTCAAAGCTGCTAATCAGGCACTTCAATTAGTACTAAACTAAAGTTGCCCTCAAGGCAACTCTTTATTAGTAGCACATCAGTGCAAGTATTTTGGATTCACAGGCACCTACTCTGTTCTTTGGGGCTCTGCATTGTGGAGCTCTCAACTCTGGAGTGCCCAGGACATCTGACAATACCAAGAGAGAAACTCAAGCAGTTACAGAGGGAAGAAACTTGTTCTTCCAGCACAGAAAAATGGATAATATGGTGTTGGCCTGCGACAGGGCACTTATTGTTTTATGACACAGCCACTGTTTTTTCTATTATCAGCTATATTTAGAAAGTAAATGTTTTTCTAACCTCAGCTGTTTCTCTACCCTTTAGATACTCTTGTTCTAAGTCATTTATCCCATATTACTTTCTAATTTTTTCTTTTCTATGGATATCTTTGTGTCCCCTTGATATCTTTTTCTGTCATGTTTGACTTCTTCAGTAGATTTGCCTCTTCCTTTTTCATTCCCTTTCTTTTATTCTCTACTGCATATAGTTTTCCTCCTTTTTGCTAGTATTGTATTTATTTATTAACTGCACTTAAGCAGCCTCAATTGAGCATGAGGTCCTATTATGTTAGTCACAATCTACAAAGCACGGCAGAAAGGAATTTTATCCTCCTTTCACAGATAAGCAAAACATGGCTCTGGCCAGTCAGCGTCTCAACCTAATCCACGTAAGCAAGCTAGATGCTTTCAGACTTGAGACAATTTCTTATGAGTCCCACTCATGAGACTATCAGTCATCATCTTTTTTCCTTTTTTTTCTTTTTTTTTTCTTTAATGCACCTTTCCCCTCTGCATGCTCTCTCATTTCTCTTTTTCTTTTGTACTTTTCCAGAGAGAAGAACAGTTTATTCTCTATGGTTACTACCCCTTGGCCACCTTGCAGAGTGGATATCTTTCCACCCAAAGCAGTGGCAATGAATGATCTCGGGTTACAGGATGTTTCATCAACTTCAGAATATCTGTATTGCATAACTCAAGTTGAACAGTACGCCCATCTTGAAATAACACTGGGCACACAAGTTAATTGCATAGTTACTGTGGAAAAATAAAATTATTTGCTGGTAACTATTCAGGGACTCTATCAGCAGTGGCAGTAACTTGCTTGTTTAACTTGAGATAACACTTCCAGTGCTCACTATTTTCCAGTAATCATGTAATTTGCTGGTGTGCAAACAAAATGACATTTTGGAAAAATGCTTGCACATAAAATCCCAAGCTAACACAGCAAGAATAGGTTACTCCTACTACCTCCATAAATATTACTGACAACAGTTATCACAGTTTCTTCAAAAATAAGTTTGGGGCGGGGAATAGAGGGAATAGAATAAGTGCCTTCACTGAATTCCACCCACGTTCTGCTGCAGGGCAGTGGGGGAAGATGCACAACTGAGGGAGGAGAAGGAAGAAAAAAGGTACTTGATTGACATGTATAAAGGAAGATCAAATAATCTTTGTTTTTGTTCTCCTTCTCTGTGGTAAAAGATTTGGGTGAGGGAAGGTTATTTGAATACATGGTGGAACATATGCCTAGCTCTATCTCATTCACAAAGCAAAAGGACCACTGTCCTTTCACTTTGAGTTATTACTACCTCTAACTCTCCAAACTTGAACTTCTAATTCTGAGAGCAAGATAGAATCAGCTCATGGTAATAAAAATGAAAATTAATAATGCATCTAACAGATTCTAAGGTTTTAACGTGGGAATTAATATTCGATTGATAAAAGAGAAAATTAAATTCTAGCCTTCTTAAAATTAAAGCGAGAACCATTTTTGGTCCTTTTTCTTTCTGCCTTTTTTTTTTTTTTAAAGCAGTTTTGAATCAATAAAATGTTCTTCTCCCAGAAGATTCTAGCATCCATGCTCAAATGTGGACAGAAAGAACTAGGTCCTGGCCTAAATCTCTAATGCTCTAATGTCATCTAGAAGGTGGATGTGACACCTTAACTACATCAGGATCAACATCAAAATAAAGTAGGGCATGGATAAGAGGTTATTTAGTCACATCCTGAAGTGGATATTCCTATTCCAAGATAAAAACTTGTCAGTGCTAAGTCATGTCTTTAGACCAGAGGCTCCACCTGTTAACAGTGACATTGTTACATGGGTAAAACTGACTCCATTGCTTCAACATGACACACTCTTACAGAGCTTTTTGCTTTTTTTTTTTTCAGTTCAGTTTAACCCCTTTCTAGTCAGAATAATGTAGAGTTTAAGGCAGTAACACTACCATATTCACAAAGTCACAACATATCTGTGTTACTATGTTGTCTCAAAATCACGTTTAGTCATTTGTACACGTCAGCATTTGAATTGTGCCTGTTATCATTTTTCCTGGGTAAATACCAGGATACTGTGTCTGGAAGTCTGGGATGCAGTGTCTTGAGTGCTGACATAATACAGACATCTTGCAGAAATATTACCTACTAGAAGTTCACGGTAGCTGTTGTTCTGTCTGTATTTCGTTGAGGTGCTTTGTTATTAATGGAAATTCTAAGGGAGTTGTTATCCCATATTAAAGCATAACAAGAGATTTCAATCTATTATTGAGTCATAATAGCTACTGGCATGGTGCTTTTTTCAGTAGTAAGTGGTTGGAGAGCAAACTTTGGACATGTTCCTGCAGCAACACCCACTCTTCTAGGGAAAAGGATTATCAATGCAAATTACAGGGGTGTGTTTATTAAAGGTTACTAATTTGAAAAATGAAAAATTTGCCAAGGTGAATGATTGGTAAAAGCATCTGTCATCTATTTCAGGACCAAAAGAAGATTATAAGAATCACAGAAAGCAAAAGAGGGTTTTATTTTGGTAAAAGGGAGGCCTGGAAGCTATAATTACTCATTTCCTTAGATTTGTTCTAAAGTGCCTATCCAAACCTCTAGGGGCTATTTTCAAGTATCTTAAGTATTTCTGTTAGAACTATTTGATCCCCAGGTAACTTGTGTCTTTTTTTTTCTTTTTTATCTTGTCATCTAAAGCTGTCCTGCAGTTGCGTACAGTAACCAAAAACCTTGGACAACCAAGCACCTACATCCAACCTAATCCCTTACAGAAATCAAAGTCTTGATGCATCTTTGGAGGGCATGAGCACATCTGGATCAGGCTCTGAATAAAATATTTCTCACAATTAAGTGACATAGAAAAGTAACATTTTATGTCCCACTTTTACATAAATAACACTAACTCAAAATCTCCTATTCCTCACTTAAATTCTTTCTTCTGTTGGAGGAATGCAGATTAGAAATCAAGATTCCCCTTCTCCACATAAGTAATCTGTTTGTTACCTGAGAATTCATCAGTGCCCACTGCTGTCTCTTTCTGAGCCAGTAAATAGTTTCACAGCATCTTCAGCGAGAAGGAATGAGAGAACTCCCTACAAATTCAGAATAACTCAAATGCCAGCTCTCTTCATGGAGATAGCAGAAACTTGGTTGAACCTCTTCATTCCAAAAGGGTATCAGATTTTCATCATCCTGAATGAGACCATTTACTGTCTGAAAGAGCTGGGACTGCTTTCTTCTCCTCAGAAATTAACTAATTATCGCTGGTTATGTTTTTTCAAAGGCAAGACTTAGCCATCTATCTTCTGGAATGGATTCTGGGCTGAGATTTCTCAACTATGAGGCTCTTCTCTGAGGTGTTCAATCACCTAACAGTCAGATATGGCTTGAGATTAAAGACCTGCCCTTGTTCATGTTGTTTGCTATTAGCTGGTGATTCTACTTCATACACAAAGCTTGTATTTTAAAAACTTTAATATTTTTAAACCTTTGAATACAGAAGTCTTTACAAGGAAGTCCATTGCAAGCATCACAAACCTACCTTCTTTTATTTTATTTTGGATGGGATATAAGAGCTTGAAAGATGTATAAGGAAGTAAAGCCTCCACAGAACTTAAGTTGATCAGAGATAAGTCAAAGACCTGACGCTACTTCTCTGAGCAGGAACTGACTTTACCCAACAGAGGGAAATCCCATCCCTCTAAGAGCTCAAGCATGGAAGTTTTGGGAAGATATTGTGATTTTTATACTGCTGTTGTGTTCACTTGAAGCTGAAATGACCAAATGTTTTAGATGTTTCAGACAGTCCCAAGGGACTGTTGAAGTTATGGAAGCTAATTCACAAGGACATCTACAGACCCTGAGGGACACTCCAAAATCACTATCTCTTGCTCAGCCACTAACAGAGATCTTGCAAGAGTTTTATAAGAAAGGCATCAGCTACTTGCATTATTCTGTATTCCTGCAAAATTCTTTCCGGCATGATCTCAGCCACACAGAATTTTAGTCCTTTTATCCAATCTAAGATCACAGAAGACAGTGGGAGTTTCCTCTGTAGAGATTAATAGTATTAAAAAGTACAATTTCAGTGCACAGCTGACAAGGTGTGAAAATACAACTCATGAAATTATCCTGACCTTAACCACTCCTGGCTAACAGCATTTCAAAGACCCCTGCTGTACTTTAGCTGCCTTTCTTCCATTTGTTTCTTTGAAAACAAGTTTCTTCTCTTTTTAGCAGAATCTGACCTCTGTCATTTCCACTAGACTGATACTTCTGTGAGGATGAAAAAATTCTCTTTAAAAAAAAAAAAAAAAAGGGAAGAAGAAAAAATACTGAAAATTTTCCCGTGACTTGTCTAAGGAAGAATAATGAATCTGTCTCGGTCAACTGTAATTCAAAGTAGTAGCTTAAGGATTTTAACAAAATATGCAAATGATAAATATCCTGAATTATTTGTTCTTTTTGTTTGTTTTAAAATGAGAGGATAATTACAACTGTAACAAAGCTGATGTTTGTGGCATGGACCATAAAGTTCTTGGTCTCTCTATTGGCTTCCAAGCATGTTAAATTTGCATCTGCGTCTTACAGCTCATTTTGTGACAAACTTAATCCTGTAACGGGAAATCTTCTTTTGACCTAGCTGACATCCACAGTGCAAGGCTAAGTCTGGCTGCTTAGCTATTTAACACTGTCAACTTCATGAAACTTCTCCTGAGTGTTTTCTGGCCAATTTTCTCTAACGTGATCTTCTCCCCGTTTTTTTTTTTTTTATGTGCAAAACTATTTTTGTTACAGTCCCTGGTGTATTACCTTGAATTCCTGGAATTCTAACACCAATTCCCTATTGTTTTAGCTTTCTCCTTCCTGTTCATCTTCTGTACATTCCTTTGTTCAGGAATCCTGTGCTCATTCCTTGTGCTCTTGGTGAAATCCTTTTACTGCACTTGAATATTTTGTATTCCTTCTTTCATCCTAACACAGTTCTCATACATGGACACTTCTTCCCTGGAGGAATCTTTGTAAAACTATTCACTGTGGTGTTAGGATCAGTTCTGAATACAGCATGAGTGAAAAATCGGAACTGTAAAGACAGGTAAGGCAGACGGGAACATTGCAGAGATTTGCAGAGCTTTGGAGGATTTCTGGAAGTGAAGCTGGGAATCGCCTATCGCTAATAATAAAGTAAGCAAGCGAGGTAGTCTGGGGACTTCTCCCCACCCCCTGCCCCGGAGATTAAGTGTTCTGATAAATTTCTTCATTTAGATTTCTGCATAGATTTCTACATGCACAAAAACATGATTAGGGAAAACTCAAGACTTGTGTAATGCTGTTGCATGACATAATGGCACAACTTTGGTCTATGTGTTGCAGCCTGGGAACCTTTATCAAGTTAGAGTTAAACATACACTGTGTGTTATGGAGACATTAAACTTTAATATAGCTGGGATCACTCTTTTCCATCCTTTGTCTCCCTATGGGAACAGGTTGCAATGCATTCTTATTTGATTTTATTTGGTAATTGATTTTGTGCATTGTGTTTCAGGTTTCACAAAGTTATCCATTATTGTTTTCTTGACTGACTATTGCTCTGTTCTGGTCTAATTAGGCTTAGTTTACTATCTTCAGTATGTGATAGTTTTGTTTTAGCATTTCCAAAATCCAGGAGGAGCATGTGTTGTGTTAACTACTTAAAATGTCCAGATTTTCTTTCATATATAGCAGTCCTCCTTATTGAGCATAAGATATTTCAAATGCATCTTAATGTGTGAGGTATGACTTTTTCATTAATAATATTGGACTACATTCAGGCCACTAGGATTGTGCTGTTTTAATCATAGTTGAAGTGTAGTAAAACATGGTACTACCTCCTACTACAGGGAAAGCGTTTTAATAGTGCTTTGGGTGCAACAGACAGTAGTGATCCTCCTGCTCATTTAACGGTGCTCATCTGCTAATGTTGCTACCATTACTACTAGGTGCTTTCTTATTTAGGTGTCTGAGGCATTAATTATGTTCTCTTCTTGCCTTTACTACAATTAACTAAATAATTTGTTATCATAATGTTTGTCTTCCCCTCACTTTGTTTGAAAGATTATTCCCCTCTTATGCTGTGGCTCGAGGCTTGATGCACTGAGCTGTCACTGAAGTGCTATGGAACTGTTTCTCCTCCCTCTGCTGCTTTTCAGAAGGAGCAGCTGCCTCTTCCTACTGCTGCAAGTTTCTTTGCATCCCCTTTCATTTTAACCCTGGTAGGCAAGCATGGCAGTAGCCTTTCTTTTCTTTTCTTTTTCTTCTTCTTTTTTTTTTTTTTTTCCCCTGACAACTAGACTTTAAGATTCAGATAACTTCCCTGTCCAACTTGGGTTAAATAATAATAATAAAAATCTTCCAGTTCTCTCTACAGCACCCCATCCATAAGCCTGTAAGCATGATTACATGGAGGAAGTATCAGGTGACAAGAGTGACAAACTCTTTACTTTGGATGGGATTCTTTAGATAAAAAATTAAAGCACACAACTGGATTTAAAATGGAAGCCAGGGACATCCAGCACTAAGTATTAATCTATTCAGAAACATTTAAGTGCCTTGATTTTTAATTGCTAATGTACTTTCTCTTGAGGGCCTTCTGTTAAACTCCTACGTGGACACTCCTTTATTTACATACAAGTTGAAAAAAATACCTGCATTATGAAATCTCATTGTTTTTGGCTATGTTTTTCATAGGTGTAGTCCTGGACCTTTATTTTTATGGTGTGCGTGATATTTCAGAAGTTATCATAACCTGAAGGCGAGGGCATTAAATAAAATGATGACCCAAGAAGATGTGGTAGTTTGATTTTGAACATGTGACACAAGTTATAAATTGAGTAATTTTTTATTGTATGAATTAAGTTGCAGGGGCTGTTAAGTTAAACTTAAAATAACCCTTTTAAAAGTTGTTGAGGATAATGAATTAGCCAGGAGGAGTGAGAGCCTGCTGCTGCCAACTAAAGTGCTTGGGGACTTGAGATAGAAGCGAGCGATAAGCAGCAGCTTTCATGCATTCAAATAAATTACATGTTGGGCTTGGCTTAATCCTGGCATCAGAATGATCTCTGGGGTTTTCCCTACATTATCTTAGTCTATGATTATGCAAATATCCTTTTAATGTAGCGACTCCTTAACAGGAAATTAGTCTCATACTTGCTCGTATGCTCTTGCAACCAACAGACATTTGCTTGCAAAATCCGAGTGTGTCTGAGGTACAAAAGGCACTTTAACCCTTTCAGTACAAACATTTTGCAAACATGCAAATAACAGGACATGCTCAGATATGTCAGGGATGTAGCAGATGAATCAGGGAAGAGCTAAATTGTTCGCTGCATAGCACAAAAATATTCCTGGGTTTGAAAGTTCAACTAGAATGCAAATGGTATTAAGTTTACACTCAGTTTCAAAGATGGTATGGAAAAACCGGTGAGGGAGAAAAATCTGACAGAAAAGCAGGATTAAAACTGAGTAAGACACGGAAATGAGACAAAGCACAAAGACAAAAGAACTGCAATCACTGCTGTTAAATGCACAGCAACCAGCTGAGCCCAGGTAGTTTGCCATCATCATTCATGCGTATACATGTACTTAAATGTATCGCAGCAATATTTTCAGGAACTGTACCAAAGTGGGGACTGTGAGGGTAACCTGCTTTCTCTGGAGAACAGGAACTTGAGGGTGGGAATCAGATGTTTCATCTGGAAAGACAGACTGCTGGTATCCTTTGGGAGGGGTGGAATTGAAGTCCCAAGTTGTATGTTACTCACGGTACCATTAACGCACATAGATGAGTAAGCAGGAGAGCTTGGTTCTGGCCTTGTTTTTGTAAATCTATGTGAGGTGAAGTTATCTGAGGTAACCTTTTCCTTAAAGTAAGTGTTTCTAGTGTAATAGGGCTTCCTTCTTTTCACCAAAACAAAAAAACTCGTTAGACATTTGCTATGTGGAATATGTGAGAGATGAGTTAGCAACCAGCACTTGAGGTGCC
>VXAL01001718.1:394306-404827 GCA_013399475.1 Chauna torquata
AGACAGTGAAATCCTGGGAGTTCCAGGGCAGCCTGATGAAATTTCACACCTAACTCTCCAGTGGGATTTAGGGTAGTATCTGATTCATTCAGGCTCTTTTGAAACTCCCATCAAAGTGAACTGTTCAAGGCATGACCTTAAGGTAACACTTGAATCAGCCACAGAATCTAGACTTCCAGCTCTTTGCTTTAAATATAAGACCTATTCTTTCTTCTATATCCAGTGTATTCTGTTTGTAATTACCAGAAATTACCATTAGAGAAATTGGAGCTAATGTGAGGCTCATTTAGGAGCGAGAATTTATGTCCAACTATTTAAATTCTTGTTGAGCTAGTTTCTGGAGATTAAACTCTGTAATTTTATGTGTCATAGATGGGAGAAACTTGCTAGTACAATAGCACAGTATGTTAGAGTAAAACAAAACAAATCAACACGCATACGTAAGTAGAGAGAGTGGGTGTTTGCAAGTGCTATTCAGGCAATATAATTTCTATGATTTTCCATTAAATTTCATCTAGTCGAACATGTTCAGTCCATTCTTAGTATTGCATGCCAGCCAGTCACTAGTTTTTTTCTGAGCTCTAGCAAAATCTAGTAGATGCAAATAACTCTGAGGACACAGCAAAATTCAAAAATCAAATATCACAGAATCACAAAGGTTGGAAAGGACCTTCAAGATCATCTAGTCCAACTGTCATCCTATCACCAATACTACCCACTAAGCTACTAAACCATATCTTGTAGCACCTTGTCCAGGCGCTTCTTAAAAACCGCAAGGGTCGGTGACTCCACCACCTCCCTGGTCAGGCCGTTCCAGTGCCTGACCACTCTCTGAGAGAAAAAGTTTTTCCTGATATCTAATCTAAATTTCCCCAGGCGCAACTTGTGGCCATTACCTCGAGTCCTATCATTAGTTATGTGGAAGAAGAGGCCGACCCCCTCCTCATCACAACCTCCCTTCAGGAAGTTGTAGTGTGCAATGAGGTCTCCCCTGAGCCTCCTCCTCTCTACTTGGAATTCATTTTGTTTTAAATTGAATAAAATCCTAAGAAATAGCCAACAGTTGTGGTTTCACCTCCAAAATAATTTCGCAATGGTGCACTCTGTATGCTGAACCACTAGCATTCAAATTTAGCAGAAACAGGTCTCCATGCTAATGACGTCAACTGAAAAATGGAAGGATTTTATTTAGTATCTGATTTATGAAGTAAGCCCTTGTATACTACCAGAATAAATGCCTCAAACTTTTCTTTTTTAAGTCCCGGACATAAGGACTTAGAACTTTGCTCTTCTAAAAAGCATATCAGGTAGCACTCTTCTGAAGTAACTTTAAGCTTTAAGAATCACCAATCATCAAGGGACTATGTTGGCGTAAAATTAAACCAAGCACGCAGACTTTACTGACTTCTATGAAAGCTTCGATTAGCTTGTAACAAAGCTTTGTCATATGCACCCGTTACAAAAGTCTACCATGACTCAGGGCTGTACTTGTGCACAACATGGGTCTCTAAGCCACAGCTTTTATTAACCTTACATGTTGGGAAAGAAAACAAAAACAAAGCCTACAAGGATTCACGTCCCCTTATAACAAAAGGGAATTCCAAATCCAAAGTGGCTTCAAAAAGGAAGCACCCTATTTTTTGTCGTTGTTGTTACATATGAATTGGTATGACCAACAACTCCCTTCAGTAGGGATACTTTAATTTATATCAGCACAGGGATGTTTTTTGTTGTTGTTTTAGAATTTTGAAACTAACAAGTGCTAACATCAAACTATAATTTCTTTTCTGTTCCTTGATACAGAAGTAATCCATCTAAAGTGCTCCAGGTTTACTTGCCACTTTGTCATCTTCTCTACAGATTGCAAAGAAATTGTTAATGTTTACCAAATAGCAGCAGAGAATTTAGAGAAAGGATATCAGTTCACTTGTATTGTTCTACTGGTCGGTAGGATTTTTAGATGTTAATTTTTAAATGATGATTTCAGAGTTAAAGGAAATGGAATACCAGTTGCTCAGGCATTACAGTATCACAGAGGGCTTACAGCAAGCAGTTATGATGCCAACATAAGTTACAGCTTTATCACTTAATATTACCAGATGCTGCATTCTGTAATTTTATTTCCTTCTTGGAAAGCAAGTAGGATGTTAGCTAGGAAATAATTATTATTGGGAAATACTGGAACTTAATTAGTATTTTGGATGACCCACTTGAAATGGGAATTATGTCATTTTTACACAATCCTATCTGGTGATGCTGAAGCCAGATGATCAGCTTCGATGGAGATCAAGTGTTTGTTGCAAACATACACATATCTAGCTGGCTCATTAGTCTACAATTCACATCAGAGTATGAACTAGACTTCAAAAGGATGAGAATTCAGAAGCTATTTCATTTAGGAAATTTTAATATTTTTGTTTTACGTAACTGGAACTGAACTGAAAGAGCTTTCTGAACACTTGAGGAAAGAGTAATTACTTCACAGGTCTGTGAAGCCACCAAAGTTGTCAAATCACTAATTTCTTTCTTGAGAGTTCACACACAATGTGAGAAGAATGTAGTTAGCTCATTTCCATGTCACTGAATGGGACACTGAGTATCTCAAAATCCCCTAGGAAAGAACTTAGCTCCTACAGAGAATTCATTTCACACAAATTTTAGAAAGGCTACAAAGTTACAAATTGTATTTGGAAGAGGAAGTGAATATTTGTAATTAACATATGACCCCAGAGGAACATATTTGGCAAAAATACTTTTCCTTGAGTGTTCTTTTACATTTTGTCATTATTAAACATGCAGATCAAAGCAATATCAAGAAGCATAAAATTGTCTTTATCCTTAAAAAGCATCAGTATTATGGAACGATATAGTTATGTCCTATTCTGACAATATCTTCAGAATACTGCAGAAATTCACTTTTTGCAGAAATCTAGCAGTTTAAAGGAATCAAAGGTCACAATCAATAGATGGCAACTAGATTTCAGCACTAAGTGGATTGTAACATCAATAGGTAATGAAAACACATTTTTCACCCAAGTTCTTGCTGCAATCCACATACAATCACAGATGTGTAGTTAGTCACTGCAAGGTATTTACCACTGATGAATAAGTGTCTAATAATGAAAAAAACGTATCAAAACTATAATCAACAACCTACAGTAACTTAGTGATAACCACCATTTCACAATTAAGGTCACACTCCCCCAAAGGTTTAAAGGTCGCACACAGCGGGTACATCTCCACTTACACTAGGGAAGGGCAAACGCGCCTAACCGTCAGAGGACACTTTTCATAACGAAACCTGCTGGTCTGTCAGCATAAAGCTACTACTTTTCTTTATGAATTTTAAGAATCAGGTAGCACAAGCATTTGGAAAGGGAGTTCAGAAGATAAACTGAATGGCATAAAACACAAAACAGTCAATGCTATTCTAATTCCTAACATGTGAGGAAACCCAGAAAAGAACTAAATCTGGTTAATCCTCTGATGTAAGAATATAATGGCAAAGGTTTTGTTCATTTAAATTTGCTCTATTTGCTATCTAAACTATATGGCAATTTCCATTAACAGTTCTTTAGCTGCTAACTGACTGACAGGGTCAGGAAAATTTGAGAGCAAAGGGATTTCCTGCTGAGAAAACCTGAAGCCTCCCAGCAAGGTGAGGGTAGGTTATGCCAGTAGGTAAGTAGCTGGCAAGCTTCTTGTGGCGAATTGTTCCCCACAATGCCTCATTCCTGTCAAGTGGTAGCTCTTCATCACTTAAAGGTCTTGATCCCTTCTTTGATAGCTGGTCTTTGTCTGGTAGCAGCAGATGCTGAACACGCTGTCTTGTGCCTGGCACAGAAAGACAGGCTGTAGTTGCCACGAGGACGTGGAGATACGAGGTGTTTGGTTGCTGACATAGTAGCAACAACTCTGTTGGCTGCACCAGGCTGTCATGGCACAGGTAACCACATTTTACTGCTCAGAAACAGCTGTCGCCCAGCCTGGGTTGGCTCTGGTCAGCAGGCACTTGTCCTATAGCATGATTCCTTACTGAAAATGAGTTTTGTTGGAGCCCAGCAAAAGACTGTTAAGTGGGCACGCAAATATCTTCTAAGCCAAAACAGGATTTTTTTTGTGCAAGTTCAGCATAACACAACCACCAGTAACTTGAGAGACCAACCACGTATGTTGTGCTATAATCAGTAGTCTGACGTACATAAATAAAGTAAGTCAATGCTCTTTAATAGGTGAAAAATAAAAGTTCTTCCTGACATCTTGCTTTAGCAAAATACCTTTCCACAAGTAGCTGAGTAAGTTTAAATAGTTGTCCCCATCAAATAGGGGAATGTCTTCTCCATCTCTGATTTTAGCTATCTATCTATCTCCTTTTTTGCCCCAGCTCTGGTACCTTGGACCCACCTCTGAGGTGATTTAACATTCTAACACTGGCTCATTAGGAAAAACATAAATTATTTTCTTTTTACCCCCTGCAGTAGTTTTCTCTTAGGTTAATGATTTAATTCACCTCACAGAAGCTCAAACAAGTGCCAGAGATGATGCAAGGGAGGTGGTGAGAATGTATGGCCCCTAGCAGAAAACAGGAGGGAAAACAAGACCTCTCCCTTCTGGCACTGTAAGTTGGTCGACTGGTGCTCTTCCTTGGGACAAGAGTCTCAATGCTCAGTCAGGAAGTTGGTCAATCATGGCTTAGACTGATGCCACTGGGGGCCATTCCAGGAGGTTCTGAAATAAGACACTAAGATACATAAATATGTGAGATGAGCTATTTGATTAAACCTACCTTAGGACGGCTATTCATAGTTCAGAAAAAAACTGTTTTAAAGTTGTAATAGTTTTAAACAAAATCATGTTGAAAGTGAATGACTTGAAAGAGGTAAAAAATAGACAAGACCCAGAGCAGTCTCTTAGTAACAACTTCCAAATGCACGCTATAAAATTATAGGAATTTCCTACTCATTATGAGGGCAATTAAAAGACGATTTAAAAATACATATGCTACAGGCTTAATTTCACAGAAATCCTATTAACATAGCATAAATGAATCAACAGTTTAAACAATCCTTTAAACTTTATACCTAACTTTTAATTAAGGGGGGTCCCCATATTTTTCTCAAGAATAAGGACTACTTTATCTTTCAGAAATGAAGATCTAGAGCAAGTTAAATGACGTAGCAGTAGAGCAGGATCAACAAATGCAAATTTGTTGAAACAAGAATTTTTAAAGCATGCAAACAGAATGTCACATTAGTTCTCTGTAGCTTTTTTTTCAAGATTTTTTTTGCATCTGAATTTTCATTCCTCCTGCTGTAGCTTTTGATAGTACTCATAAATAGCAATGATTGTTCAGGATCTCTTTGTTTTAACTCTCCTCTTCTTTGATGTGTTTGATAGTCAAAACTGACTGCTAACATGTCAATCAGCTGAGTGTAACAGCACCCCCTTCTGGTTTCAACAGCATGAGGTGGAATCTGGAACTCCCATAATCATGTAAGAAGAAACCTGTGTAGGGAAAACAGGATAAAAATGAACATATTCTAAAACTAGATATTTAGGCACAAGAAATAGGCAAAGGAAGATTAATGCCACCATGTCAGTACAACCTATTAAATTTCAGGAGCTGAAGAGCAATTTTAGAACCCTTCTTGTGGGCCATAGGGTAGCTCTGTGCAGGTGTGGTAGGCAGTACATCTTCATCCCTGAATGCAGTGGCAGCACTCCAAATATCTGTTCGCGCAAGGATTCATTTGACAGCAAGCCTCCTGTCCCACTGTTTCCTCCTCTAGCATGGGCATAATGGCTTATGCTCTGAATACCTGGCTGCTCTAGGCTCATGCTGCCTAAGCAGCCATTTTTCATCTCTTCTGATGCAAACATGGTCGGTGGAGAGCATTATCTGATGGGCCAACTTGGTGCAAGAAGTTAGCCTATCCTGTTTAATTAGACCATTACTTTGGTCTATAAACTCTTTTATGATCTCAGTACCACCATCTTTAAACTTGCTTAGATTTTAGGAAGAGGTATCACAGACTCTGAAACATCATACTACTACTGTGTTTTGCCATACTGAGCTGTATAAAGCTTATATGTGAATTGTTTCAGAGCTCCTTCTCCTTCAATTACATAAAGTACTGCCTGATCATATTATGTATGTGCTTTTACTTCAAAGTACTAGTTACAAAAACTTTGAAAACATTGATCATTGCTGCATTAGAAAACAGAAATTCACGGTAGCATCACTGTATGAGGTAAATGTGTGATGCTAATCAATGCAACTCCATCAAATTGCAGCCAGTCATTTCTGCTGAAGACCAGAAAACCACACCAAATAAGTAACACCCACTGAGACAGACTGAAACCAAACCTGATACTGCAAGCTGAAGAAAAAAAGTGGTTGTTCAGACATCTCTGTATAGATTAGCTTACTAGGATAAGGGCTTTTTCTTTTACTGTCTCCTTTCAGGTAACGCTTGATATACTTTAGTTTTCCAAAGCAATTGCACTCCATGCTGTACCTAAGTGCTAAAGTAGGCACTGGACATACGTAATATGTATCCTTCAGTTGCACTGCATGGTAAGGGAGCATTATTTCAGGCATAGACACAACTGCAGTGGTAATGGAGCAGGGAGGGGGAGAGTACTGAAGTTTCTGATCTGTTACCTGACTGGGAAAGCAGACCGAACAGATGGTGTCATCTGTAGTCTCTCCCTCCAAACAGATCATCTCTACAGATAAATTCACACCTGAACACTGTTGTCATTTACAAGATCCCGTTTTCTCCTGCTGGATGTTTTGAAGGATCTAGCCCATGCTGCTTCATCTGCACTGCGATATCGAATAGGTAATCATAACACTCACACCTAAAATTAAAAGGAAAAACAGGTGAAATGTCAAGTTAGGCTCAAGTCTTACCACGTTTTATGAAAATTAATAGTTTTCTTCCCTGAGCTGTACATCAACAATGTGATGGTCTGACTGGATAGCTGTTATCATTTATTTCCACCACTGCTGTATGATAAGCGAGCAAGGACACCTTGGTGCCCAGCATTTTTGCTATGTAATCCTGACTTCTTGTACTTCCACCAGCAAATGAAGAATGCAATTCCCCCCGCCCCCCCCCCAAAAAGGGGACTAGGGAAGACTAGGAACAGTATTGGCAGGTGTCACGTAAAAGCAGAGATTGTCTTCAGGTTTCATATGGGGAGGGACTTGTCCATGTAAAAAGAAAACATTGGGAACTCTATCAGCACTGGTTGGAAAGAAAAATCCAACAGGGAAATCATGGATGAACTCATTACCAAATACATTCTGTGAGGCCAGAAGTTAATGAATGTTCTGAATCATTGACAACCGTGAGAGAGACAGGTAACATTAGGGTCATTAAAATTTTGAGGTATGATGGCAAAATGTACTATATTCCTAAACTGTACTCACATCGTTTTGGCTTTTTCCCATGTTTCTCCCCATACATAAACTCCATGACGTCTGACCAATACAGCACAAGAATCTGGGTATTTTTCCATTGCTTTCGCCATTCTTTCCTTGAGGTCCTTCTCTTCTGGTGTATTCTCAATAATGGGAACCACTAGTGTATCATCATATCTAACAGAAAAATAGATGTTGATATATTTTAAAAATGCTGTGTTTGGAAGTCTGATCTATCTTATACTTAAGATCTTCTGTAAGAAAGAGATTCTCCTTTGCATAAAGATGTTAAAAAGTTCTCAACACTACAGATTCTTAAGCTCTTCCCTTGTGAGTCACACAGCAATATATGAACTCCCAGGAATATCTCCCACTCCCAAACTTATGCCATGCTGGCAATATGTGAAACACATTTGAGGCAGAAAAAGAAAATAACACTTTAATGTATTAGGTGTAGTTCTTCGTTCACATATCATCACTTTGTTGGGTCCCTTTACAACTTTTTAAGACTCTCTTCATCCTGTATTGGCATCACCTACAAGCTTTATCTCAGATTAAATTATTCAAAAGAATCACATCATGAAGAAGGAAACAAAGCTGCTTGTTGGAGAACAGAAAAAAATTAATTTCGGTAGTCCAAAAAGCCCCTGGAAATAAGATTGTCCTTCTAAGGCATATAAATAGAAAGTAGAGTCAACACATGAAAAATAAATTCTTCTCTGTGATAGAGTGATTGGTGGGCTATATGTGATCTTAAGAGAGCCTGAGAACCCCAGTTCCAAAGACAAGATGATACATGTTACTCAGTGGAACTTGCCTAACAGTTTCTTGTGAAGGAGGATGGGGATATTTGGCATTGTTTGAACCTTAATTAACACTGGCAGAAACTTGTTTAAATAGTTTTTAATAAGTCCCCAGTTCACACTCAGATTTATCACTGAGATCTCAGATATTTCATGACTGGATGCTAGTACAACTTCTAAAAAACAGAGGGGAAGCAATGGTAAAAATAATATAGCCTGTACTTCATATTACATAGTCACAAAATTAAGAGGCCTCATCCCTTGCAGTCTTTAACGTTGATGCTTTTCTTGAGAAAGTCTAAAAAATAGTGAGTGAAGAAAATTGTTTATAAGTTTACTTTGACTCTCATATATTCTAATCATTAAAATCAGATTTGGAGTGTTTGCTACTAGTAAGTACACATCAGCTAAGGGATTGGTTTCCTAGGTTCTGCATTCTACTTGGACATGAGTTTGGAAGCAATCACAACCTTTTTAGTAAGACTCATTATCTATAAAACCCACAGAAGACTCTGAATGAGTTAAACTAAACAGATATCAAGTATTTTACTGAAACATAAGGAGCTCACATTCAGAAAAAACTTCATATAAAATACTTCGGGACAGTCGGAGACTTTCAAAGCTATTAACTACAGATCTAGTTCTCCTACAGAAGTCAACTTTAAAATTATTCCGGCATCTCTGGGATCATATTTAGGCCAACAAATACTTCTGATTATTCTATCTAACATTTTCCTGGACAGCTTCCAGAAAAGATTTATGTAATTAGAAAAAATATATTCCCAATCCCTTATTTTGAAAGATTCTATTCTGCACTATAGAGTTGCTTTTGAATTCAGCGCGCAGTCTGGTGTGAGGCATGACAACAGAATCGATCTAGAATGGATGAATACGTACTTAGCAAACGTAATCTGGAGCTTTGATTTCTTTATTTTTTTCTGGTGGATAAGAAGGATGACATAGGACAACTTGTAGATATGGAGCCCAATAAATACGTTTCCTGACTAACATATAGGAATCTTTGAGAATTCACAATGCAAATCTAAAAAAAGGAAACTGTTGCTGTGTTTTTTTTTTTTTAAAAACCAGTGTTGTTAGACAATTCAGTATAAGGGATGTCTTTTACTAGGAAGTTTTGCCACATGGAAAATACAAATGCGAATGCTGTCAAGAAGGTAAAGCTGGCAAGTCAACCAAAACTCTGAATAAAATATGCCCAGGCATAAAATCACAAGCCAAACATATTGCTTGCTCCATTGCCAAAGGGCAATTGTTAGTTACAAAAATTAACATCAAAAAGTGGAAAGAATTTAGCATTTCAATTTTTCATCTAATTGTCACATATTATATAAATGTTGTTTGCTGGTCTCAATTCAACACTCTGTGGGTGGAGTCCTCAAAACAAGCCATCACACATAATTTGGAATAACTCAGCACTTACCTCAGAGCTCATCCTTGAAAAGTAATAACATTATCTTTAATGAGCTGTTTATTCTGAATTTTCTTTCAAAGTCTGTCAAGTAAAATCTGAAATCTTCTACTCTCTTAACTTGCCCTAAACTAGCACAGGCAATGATATGTGAAGTCCACCCAAATGCAGTTTGTGCTTTATCAATCCAACCTAATGTTGGCTGGCTACAGTTTCAGTTTAATATTGTACAGATGAGTTAACATCTCTATTCTTGAGATATTTGTCAGGACATGGCTCTTTATTTGGTTTGTTTCTGTAGCTCAACAGACCACAGTAACTCTGACATTACAAGATTTTATCTCAGATCGCTTCCATAGGCTTGAGACCTTCTTAGGGGAAGCCAATGACTGATTTATTCCAGAGGTCTTGTTACTACTTATTCCTAATACTTTATATTACACACTTGAACACACATAACTCAAATTACTTGTCATCTATTTATTTTGCTGAAAACATGCAATCAAATAGCATGCCTCTGTTCTTAAACATAAAGATGTACCGGTAATAGCCTCCCGAAGTACACTTCTGGATTCCTTTTATCATCTCCTGATGGGTAATACTAAACTCACTCCCTGAGTAAAGAAGGGTAGCCATAACAGCAGCCTTGGAATGAGTATGGATCACTGCGCCTGCTCCTAAGAAGAGAAAAAGAAGAAAAATATATTTTTTTATAATTTTAAAATGCATCTATTAAGCAAATTTTATTCACATACTTGATTCATTTCCTTGGCTAGGCATCTTAGCAAATGATGATCTACTGTATTAGAAGAAAAAAATATACAGCAGCCTACATAACGGTAGGAAATAATTACTCATCT
>VXAL01001718.1:404923-415234 GCA_013399475.1 Chauna torquata
CTCATCTATAATTACAGATTGTCTTAGGACACCAGTGTCAACTTCTAGTTCGTGACAAATTCCAGGAGAAAAACTACTTGCACAAAAGCAAGGAGAAACACTCCTTGTATATTTCTTTATGTACTGCAAAGATGAAAACACTCTAATAAGTTTATCAGAAATCAGTGATTCTAAAGAATTTCTAAACTTATTTATGAAATTTACTTTCCTAATATGACTGCAATGTTGCCAAAAATACGAGTTTTCCTCAAGTACACATGCAAGTCTCTTGTGCAGGAAGATGAGATAAGACTGCCTAAACCCTTTTTGAAGTAACAGATGTAAATCTTACACAACAGCAGAAGCTGTCTATTACTGTCCATCTGCAGACATTCCAGTCCAGTCCAGGCATGCCAGAGAAATGCACAGAACATCGTTTGCAGCACAAGTACCCCCAGTAGCTTTTCCCAAACGTATGATTGCAAGCCATGCTGCAAGCCATGTTGCTAGGAATTGCAACAACTGAGCTTTCTTTAACATCTCTGATACGAGAAAAGGAAATGGATGCCAAACTGGAAACTAGCAGTGTGATTACAAGCTAAAGAAAAATTTCATATTTCTTTCACCTATCAATAATTTAGAACCTGTAAAAGGATCTTTTACACCTTGCAAAAGGTGTAAACACCCCATCCCCTTCTGCAACCTATTAATAGACAGCACTAAAAATCAGTGCTGAAAAGATGATCACAGGTGTAGCTATGTAAGAAGGTGTAAATGAGACTCATGGGATGTTACCATGGATTACGTTCCATTGTACATGTTCCTGTACAAATTAATTTATTTTATAGTTTCATGTTTCTTCACTGTGATTTCCATGTATAAAGAATGTGGTACTGAATTTTGATTTTGTGGATGTGTATATACAGTGTTTCAGTCACTGCTGAACCAAAAAGATTTGCTACATACCTCTCATAGCGTAGGCATTCATAAAAAGAGGTGTGCACTGGCTTTTCTTTAGTTTCTTGTGTGGTGGGGGACCACTGATGTCCTGTTCATTCATGTCACAAACAAACATATCTTCTGGCTGTAAGAGAGAAATTATTTTGACCTGTGATGCCCTGAACAGTTTTATTCTCCTTCTAGGGAGATATTTAAATACATTAGCACCACATATTTCATATAGAATGCAATTTTAACTTTGTAAAAGTGCTCTAACACACCAGGTTTATTCTAGCTGCTAACAATAATTATCCTCGCTGTCTAATGTGAATGAATATTAGGTACTCTTTATATTCAGACTGCTGTCAAGTAGATGTTTGTAAAACTACAATTTTCTAGGAAAGGAGACAGCCTATATCTAAATAACAGACAATCAGTCCAAAAGGAAAAGTAGTAACTCATTCAAAAAAAGAAATGTAGATGTACTTCCTTTCCCTGTTAAGAACCAATAAAGGAAATGAATTAAACCTACATATAAAATATTTAACTTGTAGAACTATATATTTTTAACTTTGCTTTTAGTAGCTTTACAGGAACGTTACCTTTGCATCAATCAGCTACTCGTAATAGCAGAGAATTGTTCAGGGTAGAAATAAAACTGTCTTCTTATTTAAAGAATCAGCAAGATGCAAGAGATCTCCTTACTCACTGTGCTCAATCCACTGCTGCTGCCAGCAACGAACAAAAAATCACCGTCTTGTCATATTATGCCTTTGCCTGTCTTACTTGCTAATATTCCTAGCGAGCACTATGCAAGTTTCTATCAGTGAAGAGATTCCTTTCATTTTTCGCTGCATTTTCCCTCAGACCTGCAAAACAACAAATCCTTTCCACATATATTTCTATTCTGGGGGACTTCCTGCTGTCATAAAAGAGTTATTTACCATTTTCCCCTCCACTTGTGTTTTGAGACTTTGCTGTTCCAAGGAAGGAATAAAATAGCCAAGGTCAGTCACCTTTTCATGGTGCAAGCCCATCTATTTACTGAGAAGATCAAGAGAAAGATTTGCAATCACTCAAATGACAAGAAATAGAAAGGAGGTGTTAACACTTAATTATGTATGTGCAACTGTACATTGAAACTTTGAGAAACTTTGAAACTGTAGACAAATATCTATAAAGCTATTTGAGCTTGAAAAAGAAAAAAGCTGATCTAGAGTAACTTTCAGTCTTCCCCGTTAATTTAGTCTTGATGATCTCTTTGTTTTAACCTACACTGCCCACTGAAACAAATGTTGGATTGCTATGCTAGCTGAGTACTTAAATAAGCGGACAATAAGTGTTTAACTCTACATACGGAAAATTGAAACACTAAACAAAGCTACTTTCACCCATCTCAGGATGAGCTCTGAGGTAAAAATAATGTTAAACATACCTGTATTCTTTCCTTCTGGACTCCTGAAGGAGCGATGTAGATTTCATTCCTAAGAAAAGATAAAGATGGGAAAAACTATAAAAACTACATGTATTTAACTGCGTGGGCGTTAGAACTCTGGATTCACTGAAAAGGAAACAGAAAATCTACTCCATGATAGTTCAATAATTTTCTTGCTCCTTCCATATATTCACAGGTAGATTTTTTTTAAAATGCAACCGGATCATACAAGGATATATCGAATCTCTAGCTTACATGAGTATCAAACAGTGCTTTCAACTTGACAAGAGATCCGAAACACATACAGGACATGCAACTTTGTTTTCCCTGTAAAGGAAAACACACAACCTTCACCTGCAATAATTCCAAACCCAACCCCCCAGAATTCAGAACAAAAAAACTGAACAAAAGAAACTGCAAGCAGATACCAATCTGTGGCAAAACTACTACTTAAAAATCCATAGACTACCTATAAACAGTATCAATTGTCTACTGTATTATACAATGTAAATACTTTCATTTTTATTGAAACTGTCTAGTTTATATATAGTTTTAAAATGCACTTATACATTTATTTGTATTGATAAAAATATCACTAATTCAATGCAATTAAATGACAAATTTAAGTAGAAGTGCATCACTTCTTGCGAAGTTTACATGAACAAAGTTTACAAAAATTGATTTAAATTTAAATGACTTTAAGAGGGCATCTGAAATATTTTCAATAACAGCAAAGAAAATCAAATTGCTACCTCTCATACTTGTAATCACTATTTGGTTTCAACAGCAATGTATTAAATTCAGGAGCGCAGGGACATCTAGTGAATAATTACTCAAGTTACAGATACACCTCCTAAGAACCATGAAATGTTTTTTGTTTTTTTTCTCCACTTATTCAGAAATAAATCATGCCAGGAAAATCTGATGATGAAATACAGACAGTGAAATATAGGATACCTGACGAAGAATTCTAGATCCATTTTTAATAATGCTATACCATATCCAAACTGGCATCTTTATTCTGAATAGCTCCTGTGAACTGTGCAGTGAGTAATGCTGATCGTACTAGCTGGTAAGAGTAGCTGCTAGAATTTCAATTGAATTTCAGCTGTTCTTTAGCTATCTCCAATGGAATGATTCTAGGCTAGTCCACTCTTTGCCTCACCGCTATTCATTTTGAAACATACCTACTGCTACTGTAGGTATAAAAATGAGTACAGTTATACAGATTACTACTACCATGTAAGATATATTGGTAGCAACTCAAATATGTATTTCAGTGTAGTCTGAGCAACAAAGTGTAGAACTGTGAGGAAAACTGTGCTGCTGTGTTGGTGTATTCTCTGTTGACACCACGCCTTGTCACAACGAACATAAATTACACAGAAACAATGACAAAAGTAGCCTACATTTAGCTACTGATGATAAATTAGTGTTAGAAAGATCTTTCTACAGATGAAGAACTTTAAAAACAAGAATTAATCCTCTTATCGTTCCTCTGATTATTTACTGCTGCTGGTTTGTCTGCAAAATCAGTCAGGGAAGTGAAATGACCTGCACAAAGCCATCAGAACGTCACAAATATTAGTGTTTAGAGCTTTTGTTTCGGATAAACATATATCTTTGAATGGTAATAGCTGGGTTTTTTTTTTTCAGACATACACTGCATGCAAGTTCATGTCAGAAAAACGAGAGATCAGTTACTTTCAAGTTACAGCGTCACAACACCCCATGATGGGACAGTGGCAGACATTGTGAAAGGTACTTTGCAGAGTGATGGTTTCTCTTTTTTTCAGTGGCCACTGAGAGGAGCTCTGTCTCTATTAGAAGCTTGAAAAGTATGAACAGGGGGTGATGAGCAATTACAAAGTAGAGTGGTGCTCCTTAGATACATGCTAAAAATTGTTTTGTTCTTGCTTGTCCTGTTTTAATTATATGCCAAGAATATCTCCTTAGAAATTATCTCAGTTTAACAGTGATTTCCTTATTGAAAGAAATGTCTTGTCTGCGACATGTCTAGGGTGGGATTAATCTCATCTAACCATAGGCATTTGAAAGCCTGGTGTAACCTAATCTAGACTCCATAGTCAATGGAATGAAAAACTGAATGAATGATTCCTTGAAGGTAATTCGTCTACCCTGAAGACAGAAAAAGGACAGAAAAAAGGCACTCTCTGCAGTTGCCTCTCTCTCCATTGAAGGAACCTCAGGGATTAATTCAGGCTAGACACCTCCCTTCTATATGGTTAAATTTGTGGTACTGTTCATTTCCCCCTCTACCTTCTTATTTGCTCTTGACTTTCAGACATTTGTCGTGGAACTGAATTGCCCTCACGAACTACTAAATACAGCCACCCTCTCTGTGTAATGTTCATAGAATGATTTGGGCTGGAGGGGACCTTTAAAGATCATTTAGTTTCTTCCTCTTCCATCTTTACTTACCCATGTTTCAAGCTGATTCCTCCACCAGTTCCTGTTACCCAGCCTAAACCATAAAACAGTCTACAAAGCTCTGGGATAAGATTTCTTGGATGTAACTTTTCCTAAAAATAAATTAAAAAATAAAAGCCATCAGAAACATCACAAAACTAAGAACTTCAATTCTGAAACTTAGTTTAAAGGGCTAGTACTTTCATACTGCAGTATGAGAGTCTAATTTACGCTTATGAACTTCAATAACAAAATGACTGTGCCTTTGCACAATGTCCTTTTTGCTTTGTAGGGGCCATCCACACCTTGAAACAAACAAACAAAACCCTGAAATAAAATGCATGTCTGCTTATCCCTCATAGGAAAGGTCTCATCTCAAATTTATTCAAGTGCAGTGGCCCACAGGTACTGCACCAACATGATCACATCATAGACTATATGGAATATATGAAAAATAAATGTGTCTAACTTCATCCATTTTGAAAAGCTCTACTAATAAGTTTTCCAACGGAATCACTTTTCTGTAAGCTTATTTTGGTAGCTTTGAAACTTCAGTTTAATTCTGAATTATAATCTGAATTTATGCATCCTTATTACAAATTTCAGTACAATATACTTTTTAAATTGTAAATATTATTTTACATAGCAGTCAAAAATACCACAGAAAAGATAGGAAAACTATTTGATGAACTTCACATTCCTACATTTTTACAATGCAAGGTTACCTCACAAGCCAGAAGGCCAATTGCATTATTTTAATATTTCGTTCAGAAGGAAAAAGGTTCTTTAATTTTTCCACATTCCATTGTTTATTACATATAAAAATATATACTACATATATAAATACATTACACATATAAATACATATTGATATCCAGATATATAAATCTATATATCTGTCTATCAACCAAAGGTACTTGTCATGTCAAAGATTCATTCATCATTGACCTAAAACAGAACAGCTTTACAGTACAAGCCAAAACTATTTGTTGCAAATTCTAAACATTTCTTTGCACTGAACATATAAAACTAAGAAAGCTGTACCTAACAGGTAGGTAGCAGTTTTTCGTAACTAAGTACTACATCAGAAAATTTAAAATTTTGAATGTTGGAAATATTTATATGAGAAATACAACCAGTATATACAGAGAAAACTGTGAGATGCGACTTTAATTCACAGTATGCTTGAATTTACATATTTACATGTTGACTTAAGTATTTCTTTTAGCTTATCTTAGAGAACAAAAACCAAGCCAAAGTCTCCCTGCTTTACCAATGTAAAAAGAAAAATCATATGTATTTTCACAAAGATCCTGATACAACTGAACCCTTCAAGTAATGGATCAAACAGCAGAGAAACACAGCAGTACTTTTGTTTACATAAATTTATCTCCCTGGAATGGGATAAGATTTCTAAGTACAACACCACAGTGATACAGTGGTTTTTGTTTCTTATATGCTGTGTAACAGAAATCAGCAATTAAATGCAACATACGCGCTCCTTGCATTGCCATTGTTTTCATCAGAAAAAAAGGATCAATTTTAGGAAGGCTATTTTGGGAATAAAAGACCTTTAGGTCATCAAATACAGTCCCCGGCTACTACAGCCAACTCTTGCATAATTCATTATATATACGAATATATGTACATATATTAAACCTAATCAATACTTCAACTTAGCAGTGTAGCACCATATTCTTCAATGACACTTGTTTATGAAGATGTTATCTTTAAAGAACTGGCATTCACTTCAAATGCTAATCCTGTTGCTCCGTTTCTATTCTTAAAAGCCTCTTTCAATATGTTAAAAAAAAAAATAAAAAAACCCTCTGGTTTATTCATTTCAAGTGTTAGAAACAACAATTTAACCAGCACTCCTAGGAACTTAGGTAAGAATTTAGATTTTTTAAGCACCAAGAACCTGCATCAGTTCACGCTACTTAAAACAAAACAGTATACACAGGAATACATGAAGAAAAAACAAAAACAAAAAAAAACACAAACAAAAACCCCAAACCCAAAACTGCCCAAATAAGAAAACTTCTACATTTACAGTGAAAAAATTCTGAAATTCCTCCCCACTCACATAGCTGAAAATGAAACCACTCCTTTCCAGCTCTTCTCAACTGAAAATAGTAATATACTGATAAGTATATTCTGACTAACTAAGAATTCCTCAAATACTAATGACTCTGAAATGTGCTGCAATTCTGAAAATATTAACGCATGTGTCCTGAGTTTACAAATACAAGTGCATAGCATGTACAAATTATGGGTCCCCATTTTGTTGTTCTAACTTGTTTATACAAAATTAAAGACTACCACAAATTGAGTCCCATGATGTCTTGTTTTGACTTTCATTCAACACGACATCACTGTCTATTTCTAACCCATGAATACACCGGTATTAATTTCAAAGAAAAATTATATCTATCCGTTCTAATTTTGATGGAACAAACTCCTATTAAACAGGTTTATACCGCTCTTATTTATTGAATGTACAAAACCATGAAAAAATTTACTATGACATTCTTCCAGTTGTTTCAGATTTTCCCTGTTTGGTGAATCTGGGCATTTACTGCAAAAGTCAAATTTATTGCAAAAGTCACATTCATACAGGAACATATGTGCTTTTTGCCACTTTAAAACACTAAAAATAATTTTTAAAGTTGAAATTCAGATGCTACTTTCATCAAAAGCATACAAAAATAAATAACATCCAGAAATTTTGACTATTTTTCTGAAGTACTGCAGGATTAGGAATCAATCCTCAGAGCTTAACAATATTTTTCCAGGATTAGTCGATACCGATTATAACCACAAACTACCTAAATGGAAATATTACCCTATTTCATGTTTAAAATTATTGATAATAAAGATGACGCTCCTTTTCATAACTAAAAAAAGGGTACTTGCTATAACAAGCTTGGGACTGAATGTGTGACAGCAGTAGGCAATTGAACAGGATCACTTCTTGTCAAATCTGAATGAACTGTACTTTTAAAATTGATTTTTAAGTTGAAGCACAGATGCCATTGGTTTTCTCTTCCTTCATATCTCCAACTCAGGATCTAGACAACTAGTTTTCTGATACAGCCAAAGTGAACAATTTAGCTTCTTTGCTGCTATGCTGTTACCATCTTGACCTAAGCTTTCTACATGCTGTTAGGTATGAAGGAAAACTCCATAAATTTTCATGAGTTAAAAGAAGTGACTAATTTTTCAATCCATTAAATTATTTTTTTGAAAACAAGTTTGCTGGTAAATTTCAAAACGGAATCTGACTGGAAGTATTCACTTAAAGTTTAGACTATTTCCAGCAGTCAAATCTTTTCAGAAAATTATTACCGTATTTTGCAAAAAGACTGTGGTTGCTCAAGGAAAATTAGATTTTTCCTATTTTATTTAAATTACTATACTTATTATTATTATTAAAACTAAAAACTAATAAAAAAAATAATATAATGTGAATCTAACATAATGAAAATCAAGGTGGACCCAAGCTACCTGTGGAACAAACCCATTTGTAAAAGTGAACTAAAATGTGGTTATTTCAGGATATTACAGTACCTGAAATATATATATATACACATACATCCTTATCAAAAATTGCTTAGAAATAATATATTGTCCTGAGAAACAAGCACAGAATGCATAGATGAAATCACTCATACAGCTGATATTTCACACTGGCATGTAGTAAATCATGATGAGGTTTCTTGGAATAGCTGACAAGTTTAATATGGTAAAACTGATGTGTGCTACACTATATACATAAAGTGAGAAAAGTAGCATTAATAAACTGGTAGATTTCTGCTTAAAATCTGTCTATAGCATAGAAATTGATTAAATAACCAAGTAGCAAAAATAGTGTAATGATCCTTTAAAAAGGTTAATTTTCTACAACACCTTCAAAACCATACAAGGATTTTATAAAGCAGAAGAGATTTTTTTCTTTTTTTTAAGTGAGAAAAAAAAAATTGTAAGGGAGAGATATGAAAGCAATCTGATGAGGATTCCTACACTGCCTAAAAGCCCCTAGCTGTTAATTTTTATAGCAAGTACAGACACCCAACTGAAATTGATCATTCATAGTGTGCTGTTTTTCTTTTACCTTTTTATTTTTTATTTTTTCATTACAGCAATTAGAAGCTTTAATAATTTTTAAAAATGACAAGTGATTAGCAGCTGTACTGCTCAGCTTAGTCATTTATGTTCATGAAACGACAGATTCAAGAGAAACACTTGTTTAGCACCAAGAACCCACGTTACCGGGGTATTCCATAATCACACACAGAACAGAGACCAAAGGTGAAAAATAGGTAGCACATTATGAAAACCAGTATGAAGGTAGTTACTTCGTACCCCTACCTTTTCTGAAACATCAAGAAAAAAGCGCTGTTGTCCCTGTTCTGCTCTAACCCCCCACACGACAGTGACTCTAAAGTTGAAGACAGCTGAGTGATCCTTGACAGTCTGAAGTAAGACTGTAAGACTTAAGCAAAAGGGATCTGGCATTTTGTGATAGTCAAAAGATCGCTTCTTGGTCCTTACAATGACAGCAAACAGAGGCTTTAATGCAACCGCTCTGATGCAGTGGACCGCTTGCATTTTGTCACAGGTGCTACGGAGAGCTGGAAAGCAGGAAAATGCTTCCAGTTGGTGCTGGACTTGCAGAACCAGCCGTGAGGAGGCAGCGATGGGCACAGGTGCGAGACAGAGGCAGCGGCCCCGAGGCAGGAGACAGGGAAGGTGAAGTGATGGAGGCAACAGCCTGGGGCAAGTCTGAGAGCGTTTGGAAGCTCCTACTATATCCTCATCTTGAAAACCTCCAATGACAGTGCGTCACAAACTCCTCAGGCAACCTGTTTAACTGTCCTATGTTAGAAATGTTTTCCTAATGCCCAACCTAAATCTTGGTACCTATTACCAGCTACGGACACAAAGCAGCGTTTTTTCCCTGTTATCTCTGACAGTATTTCACATGTTAAGAAAATAACTCCACCTGCTCCTCTTTTTTATTTTTATTTTTATTTTGGACTAAGCAGATTCTTTCACTCCTTCCTGACAGGCCACATTTTTCTAGTCTGCTGATGATTCTCACCTCTCCCCTCAGGACCCTGCTGCCTGCCCACGCTGCTCCGGGTGCTGGGGCCGCTCTCTGGACCCGCTCCTGCGACACAGGGAGCGGGCGCTTGGAGCCCCGCCCGGTGCTGCCCCGCACACTCCCGCACGACCTGCGCTTCAGCACCGCTGACTCACGCTCGGATTGTGGTCGCTTACAGCAATGAATACCGAAGCACCAACGCAGAACACGCAAAACCACAAAACCCAGCACCACGCCTCAGAAATGATCACAACAAAAAGCTGCCACGAGTAAACAAACAGGACCAAAAGCCCCGTTACCACCGCCCGTGGCCTGGCGGCCCCGTGGGGTAAACTTCGGAGCGCGGGCGGCGGAGGCGCTGCCCACGACGGCGAGGGCAGCGGCTGAGGCGAGCCCGGCCCCGCTCCCCCCCGCCGGGCCC
>VXAL01001718.1:415716-440968 GCA_013399475.1 Chauna torquata
GGGCGTGCTGAGGCTGCTGCTGGGGGGGCGGCCGGCCCTGGGCGCCGGCGCGTCCCTCCCCGCTCGAGGAGGCGTGAGGCTCCTGCACGGCACCCGGGAGCTGCTGGGTGAGTGCTGGGCAGCAGCCGGCAGTCTCGGCTCGCAGGCGGTGCCTGTGCCGTTGGCCTGCAGCAGGCGCGTGGGGAGAGCCGTGACATTAAGCCGGGGGTGCGGGCGGGGGGTGCTGGCGGGGCCGGGGCCGCTGGCGGCGGATGAAGGCTGTGCAGGGTGGCGGGGAGCTCCGGGTGCGAGCGCCCGCTGGCAGCGGGCCGGCGTGTCGGCGGCAAGGCCGAGCAGGGCCGTTGGTGCGCTCGGGCGGAGAAAACGAGTAGTTGTGTTCTGCTGGAGGGTGGAGGAGAGGCCGCGGAGACGGGACCGCTTGGCCGGATGCTGTTTGGCTTGTACTCTGGAGGTACAAGGTGCAAGTGCTTTTTGGCAACTTTCTAATAAGAGGTGCACGTATCTTTGACCAAAAACTGCTTGTTCTGCAAATATTAATCCTTTTCGTTGTTGTGTAGCTCCCAAATTCCCCTTTGAGTGTTTTGTTCTCTCTCCTCAGCTGTATTATCACTTGGTCATACGTGGCCTTTGTCTCCCGCTCCCCAAAGTGTGAAGTTGAGTATAGAAGTCTCTAAAGAAGATCAAACATTCTATGCAAATTAAGGAGTCAAATGTAGGGTTTAACACTGAAATGATGTACTTACTTTCAAAGAAGGTTTCTTGGCTTCAGAACCAGGTGAGGGCTGCCACGCTCAGTTTCTCTGTTGGTTTGGTGTTGCATCCTGAAGGATGCACTCTTGTAATTTGCTAGTAGTTCTCCAATACATATTGTCAAAGTTGTGTTTGTTAACATTTTCAACAGAGTGCAAGTTCATGTATTAATTTAAATAATTTGTTTCCTAATTCTCTTATGAGTCCAACTATGTTTTTCTTTGTTTGTCTGACATCTAGGACAGTAAGATTCAAGTCCATAGAATCTAAACTTAAAAATCACCTAAAACTTGTAGAAAAATAGGTACTTCATTCTTTGCTGTAAATGATATGGTAGTACTTAGCATGTGAAAAAAGGAAGACAGAAAAAAGAAGGAAAGAAAATGTAAGTACGGGTCTATTTCAAAGAAATTGTAACTCATCAGTGCCTTTGAAAGGAAGGAAGCAAGAAAGCATACAGCAGAAATCAAGTGAAATTACTAGGAGTGAGCATGTAGGAACAAAATTGGGAAGGTCAAGGCATAAAATGACATAATTCTCATCTTGCAGAAGTATCAAAGAAATCATCTGTAAGTAAATTAGTATAAGAAATAGGAGCTAATCTGTTACACAACAGAATGTACCAATACCAAAGTATGTATTCCTGCTGCTTTTTTGGTTAAGCCTTCACTAAAAAGCTAGATCAATGCACAAAGCTAGTGACAAATGCTAGACTAGATGAAGGAGACAGGCTGTTCAGATAAGTGTCATTTAAGCAGATGAGTGTTGAAGCTATCGGCTATTAGTCAAGACATTATGACAAATGAGATAGTGGGGAAAGAACAAAGATGCTTCCTTTATCTTCCTGATGGGTATTAAAAATGTATGTATAAGTATCTTCCTGTACCTTTTTCAGTGACTGTAGTTAAGCAACCAGCTGAACAAAGAAAGTACTGACAAGGCTTAGGAAAACTTTGTTTCATCAGGCCACTCAGATTTCCTTTTGTCACATGTAACAGTGCTGTTCATATGAGAAAGATGCAGTTGATGTTATAGATTGCCTTCTGTAAGGCTTGGCATGGTCTCATACATTTTTTTTTATATTTTATTCCCTCAGAAACATGGTCTCAGGGAATCCGTATAGGGTTATTCAAACTATAAAGGAACGTAAGGAGTTATTACAGTTCACTGTACTAACTGGCAGGATGTGTCACGTGAGGTCCTTCAGGTCCCGTTCAGGACCTCATGTCAGGTGTTGAGGTCTAAGTGTTGTTTTTGTTAGAGGTCTAAACAACATCTGTCAACACAAATTGTTCTGAGGACAGGGTTGGACGTTGAACTGATCCCAGCAAATCAGGTTAAACAGCTGGGAAAAATGTGTAGAACAATAAGAACAAATGCCTGATAGGATAGGACATGGTAGTCTAGCTCATGATCCTGCAAGAAGAGATCAAGGCTTTGTGGTGGATTGCAAATAGAACATGGTCTGTATCATTGTCACGCTTCAAAAATTATACTGCTTGAAGAGCCATGAGTGTCATCTGGAGGGCATGTGGTAGTCCTTCGTCCACTCTACTTTGCACTGGTAATGCCTCAGCCAAAGTTTTGGTACAGTTTTGAATGCTGCACATCAGGAAGGCTATGGGCTGATGGAAGAGAATTCAGAGGGAGGAATGAGAATTATTAAAGGTTTAGAAAATTGTTTGCATAGTCAAAACAGTTCAGTGAGAATTGAATACCTAGTTTGTTGGCTGTGTAACAGAGGGAATAACCAGAAGTTAGGTATCTGCATGAGAAAGGCAGTGAAATACACAGTGAAATGGACATACTAATTGGGCGAGTGTGTGTGTGGGGGGGAGATGATCAAGTTACTAAACCAAATGTTATTGACTGCGTAATCTGTCACTAACCTCAATTATGACCTCCCTGATATCTTTCAGATCTTGGCTTTTGTATGTTGTGCTCAGATGGGCAATGCTGCGTTACAGAGAAAGAAAAATTTTACTTTCAGCCCTGTTATTTGAGTGGTTGCTTCCACTGCTGACTGATGCCAGTGCACCAAAGGCAGAAAGCATAGAGGTGCCTAATGTCTGTCGCAAATTCTGAATTCATTAACAAATAAAAAAAATTAAATAAGTCCTTGAGGATTAGGCCACAAAGGTCATGTTCATTTGCTGTTAGATTGAGATGCATACAGAACCAAAAGTGTGATTTTTATTTATTTCCAGTTAGTACTAAAGTTCTGTTAGGAGGATGATTTGGCCCAAAATGTCTGGTGAAAATAGAGGATTACCAAGTTGGCTTAGTTTCATGATTTATTTCTGAATGATAGCTTATTCATCTGAGAGAGCACAGGCTATCAGCAGTTGGTGATCAGATGGTAGGTTTTGTTCAGGGTTAACCCGCAGCCTGCAGATTGAATCTGGCCTGTCAGAACAATTCCTTGCTGCTCTCTCTTTCCTGGGGGGTTTCAGATGCTGTCCTGTTACATGACTGCAAGTAAGGCCTCACTGAATTGTTCTGGTGATACGTTCTCTGATGTTCTTTTTACGTGATAATATATCCAATATCATAACATTTCATTGTTCGATGGGAAATGCCAGAATTTTCTTGTACTGGGTGCACATACAGTATGTAGAAGCAGGATGGGGATCTGTGGCATGTGACCCTCCTGCATCACACCAGGAGGCTCTCTCGCTGCTGTTCAGCTTGGGCAATGCAGTAGTGTGGGGCCTCTCTGGAAAAGAGGGAGGGATATCGAGGAAAACAGCTTCTCTTTAGTTGCTTTCTGACATTTAATTCGTGTAGTTCGTATGCCTTTTGTCTAAATATAGGCCTAAAGACCAGCTGATGATTTGGATTTGCCTATAAGCAGTATCTGCCTTCTTTGTCAAATATCTTTAGCACATAAAATCGGACTAGAGCCTTTGATACCACGTTGCGTGACTGTTCTTGTTTGTTTGATTTAAAGGATTTTCCTATTACGAACATGACACTTGAAGACTTAAGATGGGTCCTAAAGCAAAAGTAGATTAATTCCAAACAAGCTCTTTTAAAAGACATGTAATATCATGTCAGATTGGAGTAAACCTTTTAAATCTATAGGAACTAGGGAGTATTGCTTAGGAAGTTATGAAACAGCTTACCAGTGAGGCACATTAAATCATGTTGTTTGTTTTGACAAAGCTGTGGCTGTTTCCATATCAAAGGAGGTCAAACAAGAGGCAGTGAACCAATGTTGTATTGGATATGTTTAAGTACAAAATTCACTGTCACCAAGATTCTCAGATTGTGGCTAATAGGCTATTATAGAGGTCTACTGGTCTGCTCTCTAGTTTATTAGATACACAGTGTAAATATGCATTGAATCTTCTTGAAAGGAGAAGGAGGAGGCAGTAATCTCATGCCCAGATTCGACAGAATTCTTAAATATATCACCAAGAAAAATGCTCTTGGCTATGTAGAGGGTTATCTTTAAAATAGCAGCTACTGTTTATGTGAAGGTTTTTTGTTGTTTTTTAGCTCTTCCTCCATTTTTTGAAGTCAGATAAATGATATATAATAACATACTTAAAGCTGATGGCAGTAAAATTAGTGGATGATGGCTGGGAGCTGAGAAGTTTCATGTGCTCATGGCTCTAAATTGTATTAACCAAGTGAGTTCTGGCAATTCACAGAATCCAATAAAGATGGAAGTTTGTTGCTCTTTCATTACATGTAAGAAAAATATTTACTTTAGAGTGCTTACAAGGACTGTTTGTACAGTACAGTTATCTATATGAATGTGATGATTCCTTTTATTAGCACATTTTTATTTGAAAAGGGAAAATTTTATTTGGTGAAGGGAATTGCTCATTGTAAGGTTGCTTGCTTTTTTTCTTTTTTTTTTTTAAGAACCACAATTCAGCCTGTTGTTTGGATATGTGTGGTCATTAACTGAAAAGTGACAAAAATAGCTTTGAAAGGAAATCATCATTGTAGCTACTGTTCTTGTGTATCTGTTGTTGAGCAAGACTCTTAATTACGACACTTCTGAACTTCTTTGTGAACATAGGCATCTCTATGCACGAGCACCAAATGAACGCACAAGGAACGGGGAGGTTGGTGGTGCTGGGGGATGAGGAAGGAGTGGAGAAAACGGAGCTGAAGTGTGCCTCATTTTTCCTTTCCTTTGCGTAAACACTTGGATTGTAGTTGCACAGTTCCTTTAACCCAGATTGAATCCTGTCCTGCTTGCTGCTGCACGTTTTGGTTGTTGCTGTTGTTCATACTGCTGTATGATGAGCCAGGTCAGGCAGCTAACAGGAATGAGATTTTTTTTTTTCTTTCTTCCTGTAATCAAGTTAACTACCAGCAAAATCCGTTCCCTAATCTGGACAGCATCATGAGTATTAGTACTAGTGGTAGTATGAGTAAAGGTGTGAGTTTGGACAGACAGGGCAGAAAGCTGAACAGCTCCTTTTGGGTGTATCATGGATTGATACTAAGTTAACATGGAACAAGAGGCAGTCATGCATGGCTAAGCTTTACACTTCTCTAAGTTGGCCCTGTTTGACATGTAATGTATGCCCTGCCTTGCAAAACTAGGTCGGTGATGCATTATAGATGGAAGAAATACTTTTTTTTAAATTTATTTAAAAAACACTTTGGTTTTGTAGTTGTGAAATTCTTTTAAAACACCAAAATAATGTTAGTAAATGTGTTCTCTGGGAAATTTTTTTCAATGAACTTGTTGACCATATCTGACCTCCAGACACCTGAAAGTAACTAGAGTGTATTTTTAACTTGATGTGTCAGCAGAAGCAGCATAGCAATTGATCTTAAGTTTCATCGGTGATATAGGGGTTTAAAAATAAATAAATAAAATGGGTAGAAGGGGAAGAGTGCTGTTGGATGTACCACAGCCAATCCATTTGTCTTCCGTAAGATTAGATGTGCTTAGATGAAGACAGAATTTTGCTCTGATAATAATACTGTTTTGTATGGTACACAAAAGGAGATGAAAGATCAGTAAGTAATGTGTTAGAATGAGGAATCACTTAACTTTCATGAACCCATGCCTGTCTACCACTGTACCTCTTCCCTACTACAAATATTCATATGAGTACGCATAGAGTTCTGTAGTGTAGAGAAAATCTTCTCAGCACTCTGCTGATTTTGTTTTTGTGCATATTTTTCTGAACAACTTGCTTGGTACAGATAATTAGCAGTTTGCAATGCTTTTCTAAGTAGTTAGCTTTATGCCATATAACTTGGCTGCTATTTAAACAACCAACACTTAGCTGTAATTACCACAGACAAGAAGATAAATTTTAAAATGTAACTTCCATGTAGGAAAGTATGGCAGAATTTCAAAAGCTAATGCTTTGCAACTAAAAAGAAAATATGAGTTTACTTCTAACTTATGACCTATGATTTGTCTGCTTTTTTTTTGTTTGAATGCCTTTGGGAATCAATATGTTTCCATATGCAAATTTTGTAATTTAAACAGTATGCTGAACTTTTAGGTGAACAGTCTGAAAGAAAACATCTGTGACATCAGCAGTCTTTTTGTAATAGATTTTAAGTCTGGAGGGACAATCCACAGAATTTTACAGCCAGGTTTTTCTTTTTCAGAATGGAATCGCCACATAATTCTGTATAAATATAGTATTCTGTTTTGAAGTAAAACATCAGCTACCTTCTAGGTAGTAGTATTTGTTACCTGCAACTTGCAAGGCCTTTCCATCTTTAAAGAAAGCAGAGCATAGGGTTAGCTTTCACAAACTTATTTTTTTTCTTACAGTTTCTAAATATATTTGCAGAACCATGATGGTAGAATTTATTTCTTTATTTCTGCCTATTAAAGGCAGTCATACACCTTCCACAGTGAGTTTGAGTGCTGCTCGTCAATTACAGTTTTCGTTATCGCAAAGAGGCGCAACAGTATAGAAGACAACAGTTTCTCATTTTGAGATTTAATTCATGCCTTGATTTTTGGATTCTTCCTTCTGCTTTGTCTCCTGTTTATTTTTCTACTACTTCGTATGTGCTTGCTGCTGGTTCTTGTCTTCTAACTTGGTCAGGGACCAGAAGGGACCATATGGTTTGCTGTAGTTGCTCATAACAAGAGAGGGAAAGTGTTACAGTACCCCAAATTTGTTACTCACTTCTGGGCTTATGCCACAGTATGGAGCATATTCTGGGGAATGAGTCAAAGTAACTCTTTACTAAAATGAAATGTGTGAGCCACTGTGTTTAAAAATTGTATTTTTCTCGTTAGAAATGTGAAATGCTTTCATTTTTTTTCAATGAAGTATGTCCACTAGTTCTAGATAGTCCTAGGTGTTTGTGGGATATGACGTCAAAATCATTTTTTTGTTTTATATGATTGTCAAAGCTGACTTGTCAAGTTAGGCAAATAAAACGGAGAGCATTTATTTACGTTGTGTAAATTGTCAAGTAATGTATTTTCTCCTTGCTGTTAGCTATAAATATATTTCAGTGAATGTACATAGCATAAAGAAAAGCGTGAACTAATGCTTTAAGTTGCAGCGTTTGAAAAAATTACCATAGACAAAACATGATTTGATCAATGAACGCAGATAGGCATTCACAGAATAATATACATTCTTAATATAGTTCATTTTTCTGTGTATCGGTCCAAGATGAGAGCTTGCAAAAAGAAACTTTTACCTCCAAGAATTTTTTTTTTAATTTGGATGAAGATTACCAGTGTTACCCGGAACATTGTCTGGATACATTTCTAAGCATTACGATAATGAATAGGACTAACCTGACAAGCATTTGCTATCACAGAAAGAACAGAGCAATTTCTAGGGCTGATTTGGAAAAGGAAAGTTACCTTGGGAATAGAAGGCGGAAACAAGTGTGTATTTCTTCATGCAGGCTTCTGGAAACATGCCCCATGTATACAGTGGGCTCACGTCCATGGTTCAAGAGTTTTGGGGAGCATGACACCCTGGTTGTGTTGATGTCCTGGAGACTTTGGGGAATAAATAGCTCCCTGTCTGCTGTCGGTGCATCCTGAAATGGCAAGGCCATTAATGGCTGCGAGGTTATTAGACGCTTGCTACAATATTTCAGTTTTGCATTTAAAGACGCATTGTGTCCAGAAATAATGGAAAAACTGTGTAATATCTTTACCTAACCTCTGAAATACTTGTGTTTTAATACCTTTTACAAGTGTAGTAATTAATTTTTGCGTAATCCTGTAGCAATGAGATAGACAAGGGCAGATCTGTCGGATGTGTTAACATTGATTAATTACAGAACAAAGGTGGACGCTTTTAATTCCCTTAATGTTGTGTATTAATTGAAGTTTCCCTTCTATCTTTCTCTTGTCTGAGATGTTAACCATGGTGACTCTTAGGACTTGGAAGTAAGGATGGGAAGCATTTCCGCTGGGCTTTTTAGCTCAGACCTATCAGAGTTTTTCATTGCCTGTTTTGTTCTGGATAATGGGGAAAAAAAAGTGTGTGTGGGAGTAATTTCTAAGTCTTTAAAGCTTCTTTTAAGTTCCTGCTTACTCTAAGCAATACAGGAACTGGCAGAAATGTGTTGCTGCTTCCTATTGACGATAAATCTTAATGCTGCTGAGCAGGTATAGAGAAATGGGAATATGAAGCAGAATGGATTCTTACCTGTACATACAGTGTTCTTTGGATGTGTCTATTTCTGTGCTTTAACTGAATACAGATTCCGATTAAAATAATGCAAAAAGAGGCCTTAAGAGCTGATCAGGCGCTAGAAAACTACTCTTACAAAATAGTCCTAAAGAGCTGTATTTGTTTGGCCTCGTAACTATCCTTGTAAGTTCAGAAAGGTATCTCTTGTGTTACAAGCTATATGTCGGAATGCTCCTCTGGTGCACTGGATCAAATGACAGGACAGGCAGCATGCTGTGCAGCCGAGGAATGTGCTGTCTCATGAGCCCTGTGCTCAGAAGAATCCCACTTACGTGGCACGCAGCTCAGCGCTGTGCAGTGCCACTTCTCTCAGCATATGGGTGTGTTGAGAAGAATCGGCTGACTGGCAGATTGCAGTGATCTGCTGGCCAGCTGTGCCTAGTACATGGTGTTGTAGGGCCAGAGAGGCTGTGGTGTTTATTGCTTGGATACACGGGACTCTGCAGATCTTTTTATTTGGCTTGCCACAGGAAAGGAAAAGCTAAGAATTTACCTGGTCCCTGTGTATAGACAGTTACCCATGCGAAAGACCTCTGATGAGAAGTCTTCCAAGTTTTTTAACAGAGACACAAAATCCAATCACTGAAATTTGAAGTTAGGTAATTTCAGTCTGCAAAGTAGATAGTTTCCTAGGAAAAAAGATAAATAAACACTAGAATAGTTTATCAGTGGAGGAGGTGGATCATCATTGTCTGGAGTACTAGGATAAGGGGGGCTTTATTAATTTAAAAGATATGCTTTAATCTGTCACTTGGAAAAAATTCCACAGCCTGCAGTAAAGATAAGGAGCAGAGGAGAAGGAACACGTAGTGTTTGTGGTGGATTTGGGGAAAATTGATGAAACTTCTGGTCTTGGAATTTAGGATGCTGAATTTGGGGGAATGGGATTACGTGCTTAGCCTTGGTATGCTCTTCATATTGCAGTTCAGCATTAAGACAGCAGTTATAATTAACTTAGAAGTATCTAGCCTTTGGTTAAGAGTTGGAAATGATTCTAACAATTGGCTAGATATGTTCTGTACATTTCTACCCGACTCTGTCCTCACACATGCCCATGACTAGAAGTCTGAGGATAGATAAGCGCTCTGACATAGAACAGAAGACACTTTGTAGGTTCAGTGCTCGTAAGTTCATAATCATACTGCATCACCAGGAAGAAAAATTCTGGTAAATACCACTGAGGAATCTCTGGATGGAGTATGCTATTCTTTATAGCACATCAGGGTTCATCAGCAGGGAACTTAGCAATACCTCTCATCCGGTTTCTTGTGATTGCAGCAGGTTGGGCCTCTCTTAAGGACTGAGATGTGTGCACGCACACTTGTATGTGCAGTGTTTTTTTTTTCTCCTTTGAGTTTGCTTATATCTGACAAGTCTTAAGTTTGAACTCCCTTTCCTACTCATCTTTGAGAGTCATTTCATTTGTCTGTGTGTCCTGGAGTGAATGAGAGGCTGTGGCGCAGCTTTTTAGCCAAGGTTTTGCTCAGAGAAGCTCTAACAGGGGCAGAACTAGGCATATGCAGGGCCACATGTGGAAGCACAGAAAAAATGGAAATGTGGTTTGGCTTAGTACGTATGCCTCTGATATGCAAGAGGCAGAGCGTATTAGGTGGCCCAGCTTTTGAATCTTGTGGCATTTCTGTGAGGAAGAAAATTCACAGCTTTGCGATAGCTGCTTATTCTTCTCGCATAAGTTTATGTTTTATGGTTGCTTTTTCATTCCGTGCATGGTAATATGTGCATAGTTCATACAAGCTGTAAACTTTTTTCTGTTTACTTTTCTGTTGGACAGAAGTCTTATAACTGTGCTTTACTTCTGGCCACCAAAGCATTGTTCAGTAGGTCAGGCTGATGTGAGGGCTACTTGAATTACTGCTCTATATTTTTAATAATGCACCAAGTCCTAATTGTAGGGAAAGTTTCCCTTGAAAACTAATTGCTTCAAAGCTGAAGCAGCATGAGTATCTGAAGTCTTCTTCATCAGACCTAAAGTGTCTGTATTATATTTTTACTTAAGACAGAGTTCAGTTTGCTTAAAACTTCGTATTTTTATGATTTCCTGCTCAAGTTGGCTCTTCTCTGTGTAACAGACAGATTCAGTGCTTTGTGCTTTGTTTTCCTTGGTGCTCTTGGAAGTACATTTACAGTGCGAACTTGTATGTAAGCTTTAGAAAAAGAGCATCTTAGCGAACGTTTTCTTCAGCTGTCTTTCAGACTCACACACTTCTAGTTTCATTGGAGTTAAGCAGTTAACTGAGACAATAATTGTACTGGAAAAGTGTCTAGTCTAGATAATAATGTTCTTGTTTTACAGGTACACCTGCAATTAAGGTTCTCATGCCTGCACTGTCTCCTACAATGGAAGAAGGAAACATTGTGAAATGGTTAAAAAAGGAAGGTGAGATTTTTTTTTTTCTATGTCCACAGTTGTAATTCTTCACCTATATTTTCTATAAGAATAAGATCATTCTTTCAGGTTGTACCTTAGCATTTTGAAGCAAAATGTTTGGTGTATGGATGCTTTCTCCTTGAACAACACCCCACTTTAAAATTACTGGCTTTAAACACTTTTTGTTTAGTTGTCTTCCAAAAGGTTGCTTTGACTGTATTTTGAAAAATTTCCATTAGGTTATTCCAGGGTGTGAGTGGGCTGTTTTTCTGTGTTCTTTTGTTTGTTTGCTTTTTGTTTGTTTTTTATAACTCCCAGTGTTGTCATGATGAACCAGTAACCTTAGAAGCCTGAGAACCTTTGACTTTAGGGAGGGTCTCTGATTATTCTGGTGGGTGATGAAATACCTTAAAAGACATGGTATTTTTATAGTTGCTCTTTAGGACTTACTTTTTTAATATCTTATTTATTTTTCACAGTTAAAACTGACAGGAAAATCCGCTTTGCAAATGCAGAAATGTGGTTCTAAAAAAAAAAAATCAAATAATCCCCCACCCTCCAAAATAAAACTTGGTTATCTAAGGCTATCACTGCTCTGACAACTGAAAAGTAATTGACTTCTGCTAAAATATGCACAAGTAGCTAGAAAAATAGTCTGAGTGTACATTTTGTCTTCAAATTGGTTGTACTTAAGTGAAAAAAGATCTGCAGAAGAATCGACAGTCCCTGTTCCATCAGTAGAACTCTCCCTTTTCCTTCTGCCCTTTCCCTTTCTCCAATTTAATATTAAAACTGGATTTTGACTGTAGTTTTGGATTCCAAGTGGCAGTTGTCCATTGGTATAGGATGCATTGCGAAGTTTTAGATGAATGTAGAGATCTTGTCTTCAGACATTTTTAATTTTGCTGAAGAAATGAACACATTTGGAGAAAAGAAAATCTTAGTCTGCTAGCTTTAACAGGCACAATTTGACCTAAATGTGCATTTTGATTGTTCTGCCTAGATCAGCCATTTCTTTCTTTTGGCTTACCTTCTGAGTATTGATATGTTCTCCGTCACTGTAATACTGGGGTACTTTGCCTGTATCTGCTTCGAATACATTTTAGGAGGTGGACAGACAGCAACTTTATAGCTCAGAGATCCTCTAGTAACGGATGTGATGTTTTGCTTCTAGTGAGAATTTACTAGGAGGAATATGACAGTTTGTCCATAAAACATGAATGAATTGGTTTTCCTCATTTAAAAAAAAAAAAATATATATTAGGATGCAGCAGACATACAATGATTTTTCTTAGTCTTCCCACTACATTCCAACCACAACACAAAAGGAAAATAGAAGTATTTTAATTAAAATAAAATCTTAATTGATGGTTGGACTTAGAGATAAGCTAATTTAGGATTTTCATTGCTTTACTTGCTATTTCAAAGCAAGACCAAATCTAAGTATAGGATATTGCCTTGTTAGGAGCTAATTATGGCCACAGATCTGCCACTGAACACTTTTTTTTTTTTTTTTTTCCCCCTCTAGGAGTCTGGAAAATAAATGTAATGATGACATTAAAAATATATGAAGATAAATTTTCAAGAAAAAGGTAATGTTTATACTCCTACCTGCAAGGGATGCTCATAGCTACATAATCCTCCATTGAGTTGACTGTCTATATATAGTGGGATTATTGAATATAAATGTTTGATAATTTCATATCCAAGAAATAAATATTGCAAAGCAAGTGACAGAAGAAAGTTGATGATTGCATATGAAATGTCTTTCCCACTATAACCAGCAGGGGTCAATAGAATGCTAATTGATCATTTTTCTGCTCTTTGTTTAAATATCAAATATTTTCATTTTCCAGTTTCACAGAATGAGCAGATAGTTTCAGTACAGCAGAAGGAAAAATGCTGAATTTAATTGACAGCTTTACTACTTCCCTGACATTGTTAATGCAGTTTCATATTGATTCCTGTGGGTAATAAAGTCCTTCACTTAAAAACAAAACTGTGTTTCTAAAAACTTGTATTATGTATGAATTTAATGTTGATGAAAGATGATAGATTAGCAGCCCTGGAGACTAAAACCCTCGTGTTATCATGGCAGAAAACAGAGCAGGCAACAGTGCTAGCAGTTTCCCAATGCAGTGTAACTTGGCCTTCTTCAGAGACATCACCCCCAGGGGCTTCAGTCTCTTTGCTCATTCAACTTTGATTTGATCTGCAAAGAGTACATCAAGGAAAGCAGTTTGTATCTTGTGATTTGAGTACTTGTCTGCTAGTAATTGAATGGAGGATGTAGGCTACTGAACGCCAATTGGATGTGGGTTCTTAGAGGGGAAACTCAGCTTCTGTAGAAGTACTAATCATTCAGTCTAGCTATAAGAAATTTATCATTTAATTAAAAAAAGGGGGGGGGGGGAGGATATAAAAGGACTTTTCAAGTGCTTTATGTAAAACCTTAGAGAGCTACCATTCATGCAACTTCCATTGCAAACACTGCTTTCTCGTTAGAAAACATAAAAACAAAGACATGTTTTGCAAAGCTGTTCGTTCCAATCATCTCAACTGGGAAAGCTGATTTGTAATTGACATCAAAGTGGGCACTGTTTAGGAGCGATCACAAATTTTGCAGTCTCTACTGAAAATAACTGTGATCCTTTCTATTGCACCGAGATACTGAAACCCATGAGATTTTGAAGGCTACTGTGAAATACTCTTCTTAAATTTGGAAGCCAATCGATGAAATGCAATTTTATGACCAATTCTTGGCTGCAGCATTTACTGGGAATGCAGAAGGGAAAACAAAACAAAATAGAGGAAAAGTGGTTTGCCTGTTTCCCTGAAGACTTTTTCTCTTGCCTTCCCTGTGTAAGGAAATCCTTAACTTTCTGTGAACAGCCTCATGTACCCAAGTTATGAGATACTATGTGTTTGTCTCTTACAACTTACTTGTTTTGGCTAGGTTGCACTGTTAGAGTTAGTGCTAAGCAACCTGCAATAGTGAGATTCCTTTTTAAAGGTGCAGAACATTTACAGACTGATTGCAGGCTGGGAAAAGAGAATAAGATACAGTGTTAAGCTCCTTTCTGCTTGCCTATCCTAGCTTTGTAGGTTACACAATTTGCCCAGCAACTTGATTTCTTAAAATCTGTGAAGTGCTTACCTGAAGATCTGATATATAGGCCACTTGAATTAATGATCCAGTGGGATTAAGCCACTGATATAAAGCCTGGAAGTCTGGCTTCCTGTCATAGACTGTTTATGCTCTAGTTATTGCAAAGTGCAGTGCGGCAATTAGATTATTAAATTAAACAATCAGGTGCTACTTTGTGCCTCCCCTGCCAAGTTCCATAACAGGAATGTTTATGACTTCTAAAGCTATGTAACTGATTGAGGTTTGAATGTTTCTGTTGTTTATTACTGCAGAGATCACAAGGATCATGTAACGCTTTATTTTTCCCTTCTTCTAATTCAGGTAGTTCTGAAACAGGAGATAATTTAAAAATAAAAAAATAAGTGTATCACATACCTAAATACAGGTTGTAACCTGCACAAGATTTTTTCTGATACTTAAGCATCAGTGACAGCTGGAATTAAATGCTTACATAATATCGTTGCAGTATTTCTGGTACTAGAGAAATATTAAAATCATACTTTGTTTAAAAAAAAAAAGTAACTTGTACATATTGTCCCCATTTTTCAGTGCTCTGTAAGGAAAAATATCATATTTTGTTGGAGGCCAAAGCATTCAACTACCTCAAAATCCTTCAGAGTAATTTCAATTTTAATGTAGGCCATCTGGTCAGTACTGATCTGTTGAAGGAATCCAGAGCCATAATAATTTTATCATGTGTCAGTAGATATAGGTGGTATTGAAAAACGGGGGAAGGGTATACTTCAAAATTATTCTACTTAGATTTCTGTAATGTAGCAAAAGCAATTTCTAACATTTGTGCATATTTGTATTTCACAAAGTAAGTGTATTTCTAAAAGACCTTTTTTGACTATATGAGATTGAGGAAGCAAGCTTGCAGATAAATGCTTTCCAACAATATTCAAGTTCCTGAGACTTATGTTTGAAAATCTTTGATAATATAGATACAAACTATGAACTGTAATACTTGCTTACAGGCATCGCTGCCTGTGACCATTATCTTAAAAATTACAGGTTATATCTTGCTAGCAATGAATATGGAAGGCTGAGGATTGTACTCATGGCAGTGCTGCTGACTGATGGTCTTGTGCAAATAAATTTCATTTTGTGTGTGTACTTCCTCTTAGAAAACAGTCTATAAGCATTGCTATTTGGGTTTTAATGCATATGTTAATGTTCTGCTGCTGCAGTTTCTGTCTTTGAATGTTAGTGTTTGTATTTGGAATTGAAAGAAACAATATAATAGATCATGATGGGGAATCTACTAGATACAGAGTGTAGTTAAGAATATGAAATGGCTGTATTATATGCTTAAGTGTATCTTTTCCATGGTTAAATAGAAGTTAATAGGTTAAAGGAAGTTTAGACTAAATATTCTGTTACATTTATTTTATATTTATATTGTAAAGTTCTGTTATATTTTGCAGGTGAAATGGTGAACGCTGGAGATGCATTGTGTGAAATTGAAACAGACAAAGCAGTGGTTACCATGGAATCAAGTGATGATGGCATATTGGCAAAAATACTGGTAGGAATTCTGTCTATCTGAGTGGGATGTTACAATTTCTGTCAAGACTGTCCTTTAGCATATTGCCTCAAAAACTTGTTTAGACACCCAACTTTCAGTCTGTTCAGCTCTTAGAACAATGCGCTTATTTGTGTTTCTAGTGAGAAATAATTGCTCTATTTCTGTCAGTACATGGACTGGACTACTGGTACTTGTAATTTCTAGATACACTTACTGGATTTTCAGTTAGTCCAACTGAGTTGTATTATTTTAGATCTTTTGTTCCTTATGAGTTATGCCTGTGCTAACATTGCAGTTTGACTTTTCTCTCTTTGAGTTAGAGAAAAATGAGTTACAGTCAGTTGGAATATGGAGTTTTGGGTGTTACTTTAACCAGGATGCATGGTGTCCATGCTAGATTCTCTTGTGCTGGTCATCAAAGATGGAGTATTATATAGATATACACATCTACTATCTAGTATATCTCTCTATATTAGATGTTTAGAGAGAGAGAGAGATACTAGCTGTATTAATCTAGTCTTATACTAGATGGAGTATTATACTAGATGGATTGACCCAGGTGGCAGTTCTTAAAATTATTAATTTCCTGTATTCTTAAAAATAGATTGAGTAGACTTAATATACAGAATGAGAATTGGAATCAATATGAAGTTCTCTGAACGTTATTTTAAAGCATTTGTGTGTAAGTGCATATATAATAGAGATAATCCTCAGTTTATGTTTAGGTTCCTTGTTTGTTTGGCTTTAAATCCTGTTCTGTACCAAGATGGAAGCAATGAGAACTGGACTACAGTGATCAGGATGAAGGACTTGGTTCAAACCTGGCATTGCTTAAGGTTTGCTTGCAAGTCCTGTGTAATGAGGCACCATCCTTTAAGTACAGAGAATTTGACTGCCTTTCTATAATACAATCCTTTCCTTACCCTTTTCTAACCTTTGGGGAATTTTTTTTTCTAATTTCAGAATTACTTGATGCTAATTCTCATCAGAACTTGGAAGAATGGGGCTGTAATTCTGAGGCCTTCTGTTGCTTCTTCTGTGTAAAAGTAAATACTAAGTTTTCCAAAAGCTCATATGCTTAAAAACTAAGGCAGTCTATATTCCTCTCGTCCATTAAATGTGTTATGGGAAATATATTTTAGTTTCTTATCTTTGGAAATAGGAATGAAATCTATTATTAGTTGTATATAAAGACAGGTAAAGGGTTTTTCCTCCCTTTAAATATTCCCCACTTTTTTTCTAAAATTTTCCCCCAGACAATATCCAAATCTATGGAGTTCTCTGATCCTATGAAGGCTTAAACTCTCTTCTGGCTTGTAGCACTTGCGAGAACACACATCTTTTCTTTTTCCCTTTTAAAAACTGAGAAGACAATCTTAAATAAGATCTTGCAATGGATTTGCAATTTAGTTAAAATAAAACAACTCAAAATTGTTAGAAATCTGCTTGGGCAGTCAAATAGGCAGCTAAAAGTGTGGGGGGGAAAGGGTTCTGCAAGCTAATGTTTCTTAGGTTTAATGCCTATTCTGCTATATAAAGATCTTCATATCACACTTAAACATCCTATAAGCTTATAGTTGGAGACTTATAGCTTATAGCTTGTAGCTGGAGGTTATAAGCTTATAACTATAAGATAGTGTCTCCAAGAAAAATTATGGAAGACTTTAATGCTTAAACTATAGGATAGTGAGGAAATCTACTTGAATCACTGTAGCTTCTTAACTCTTTTGGGTAGTAGACATGTTAAAATGAGTATTAGTGCTGTTACTCTTATCTTAACTCTAAGAGGGACAAATTTGACAGACATATTAGCTGTGTTTCAGGTTTTGAGGTTTTTTGGTTGTTTCAGGACTATTAATTTAGCTTGTATTCTTTCTGTTGAAGGATCTTTTGTCTTGAGGCACTGCTTGATAACTTGGGTTTCCAGCATTGTACGGGTGGCCTTTCTCTGGTTATTTACCTTCACATACCGCTTGGTTGTTCAGCCATCCAGTTGTATCTTCAAAGTGATGCTGAACCTGGAGTCAAATGCGCAGTGTGCACCAGGCATGGAATGTGTGCCTTTACTTGGGTGCAGCCCAGCAAGATCTGGTGCAGAGGGAGGCATGACTATGCAGCTGTGTGGTGTCCTGCAAGTACCACCGTACTTCTGCAATAAACGCAGAGGGCTTTTGTCTTAGTTAGGCTTTGTATTTAAACGTTGTTGTAGCTTCTACTGCAAGTTTTCATACTTAACCTTGTACACCAGGGTTTCAACTTCTGCATTCAAGAAGCAAAGAACTTGCCATTAATATTCATGTGAAAATTCTTATTTTAAATTATTTGATGCAGTATTACATAGGAACTCAGTAGCAGAAAGGACTAAATTTCAGTTCTTCAGGAGAAGTTTCAGTTGTCTTTAATGATACTTCCATTTCATTTTCACTTCACCTCATTATCATTTGCTTTTTAACATAAGATAAAAAATTTTTTAAAAAGTCACAAAAATTAAGTAGGAATGTCCTATAGATGAAACCCCATCTGTTAATACAATCTTAATATAGCTTCATAGAAACAGGAAGAAGTATGTGAGCATGTTATTAAAGACTGAATGATGTATATGCAGAATCATTAGAATGTCCAGAGTTGGAAGGGACCCACAAAGATCATTGAGTCCATATCCTGGCTCCTCACAGGACCACCTAAAAATGAAACCCTATGTCTGAGAGCATTGCCCAAGTGCTTCGTGAACTCTGGCAGGCTCGGTTCTGTGACCACTTCGCTGGGGAGCCTGTTCCAGTGCCTGACCACCCTCTCGGTGAAGAACCTTTTCCTGACACCAATCTGAACCTCCTCTGAGGAAATGTACTGACTGAATGTTTGATTTCCAGCAATACAATAATGATCTTCTGTTGTTCTTGTGTGTGAAATGATTAATAAAGCTGTAACATACTCTCTTGCCACACCACACTTTCTGAATTTGCATGGTGCTTACAGTCTAGTCTCTGCCTCATTCTAAACAAAAGACCATGGGTAAATTATAGCCTCCATTCCTTACGCTCAAGACTCCATCCTTGTGGTTTGCTTGCTAAAATTTTGCTTCCCTCCACAAGCCGTTTCTTATGCTGTTGTCTACCAAACTCTTTATTACTTGGAATTTTCAAAACTAACTCATTTTCAGGCTGGTGGGTTATACCAGCTGATTTTTCCCTCCCTCCACAATAACTAAGCAATAACAGTGAATTGGAAAAGTTTTGAATAAGAACTTCTGAGAAATTGGTTTGTCATATATGTGCAGTAGATAATGAAACACTTTATTGAAATGTTTAGTTCAAATTGGTATGTTGGAAAGAAGCAAGTGGACAAAATGAGATGGAGAGGTAAAATGCGACAAGGTGAGTGTAATGAACTTGAAAGGGAAAATTCTTGGCTGAACAGAGGATGTGGTTTAGAGTGAAGATGCTGCAGTTACAGAGTTCTTTACTAAGAGAGAAGATCCAAGACACCAGTGAAAAGCTATATGGAATAAAATTCTTCTTATGATAGGGAGGAGTAAAAACAAGATGCCAACAGTCTCTCTTGCATGAGCAGTAAGATCCGATCCAGCAGTTATTTTTCAAACTTAATACAGAAGTAATTTATGTGGTGCTATAAATAAACTTGAATTTACTATATATAGATTTTCATTAACTGAATACTCCATGAACTGGGGAGGCATCTTCACTGAGTTTTTTCCCGCTGAGATCCTTTATGTTCTATGTTAGAAATACTTTTAATTTTTTAAACTGGTAACAGGAAAAAGTAGGACCATTAAATGTTATTTTTGTTTTGCATGATCTGTTTAAAAGGGTATTAGTTCATAAGCTGCATACCAGCTTTGTTAGTGTTTTCCTAAAACAGTTTTTCAGAACCTGCTGATAACTGGAACAAGCAGGAAATGATGTCTCACAGGCATTGTTATCAGTGTGTAGTAGTCATGATAAAGGCAAGTATAATTCCAGGATTACTTTTGTCAAGGTGTTGCTAGAAGAGAGAGCAAACTCTTAATGTCAGTGTGCAAACCAGTATCTTGATGTTATTTGAGTTCCTATAAATAGTTCTGGTTACCTGTTATCACAAAAGATAAATTTGCAGAGGAGTGGTGCTGAGCAGAGTTACTTAAGAGTTGACTATGACTGGGGAGGATCTTGGTCACTTGAGCTTAGCGATGTAGATAGAGGATTTGATTGTACCCACACGGAGGAGGGGAAAGCTGCTTGAATTGAAGAACAGCATTAGTTCAAGAATCAAATACTCATTTTTTTAAACAGGTTTAGGCCTGAATTTGGATTTTCAAGCCAGCGGTGTATGGATTTTTTTAATGTTTTTATTTTTGCAGATGGGCATCTGAAGAGCAGAGAACATGGGTTGCTTCAGTGAGGTAACAGCAAAGACTCATGTACAGGCAGGGATTTGAATTTCCTCATAAGTTTCAGTTGAGTGGCTTAATCATGGTATCATCCTTCCTTTCCTATCCATTTCTTAAAATCTTACAAAACATAAAACCAATTTTCTTAGTGAGATACTGTCCTGAAGGTGAAGCATAACTGTTCTAGTAGTTCTTCTCTCTAACATCTGTCTTCTCAGGCTAGGTCTGTGAAAGATGGCTCCTGCTCTAAAGCAATAGCTTAATTAGAATTACAGGAGATAACCTTCCCATATGCTTGGTGTCAGTTAAACAGTGTTATTCTAGTAACTGCCCTACAAGTATTAAGAACTCAGATTGCACGCTGAAAGAGAATGCTATTGATGACAAACTTTTGTAGTAGATGCAATGTAGTTTGATCAGGGAGGTCTCATCTAGGGAATGTTTAATCAAGAGATGTGGGTTGCGTAAGTATACAGACATACTGCTACTAGTTGTAATCTGCTACTTAGAAAACAAGAGAATGGGTGTAGCTACAAACTAGTTCCTGGAGCCACAGTGTGCAAGACAAAATTTTACCTTGCTCACAGTGAGACTTTTATTTCTGCAGCTATAATAAAAGCTAGTTGGGTTGGTATATTAACGTTGCCTGTCTCTAGGCAATGCTACAATTGCATTTTCTTACAACAGCATGTATTTGTATAGTTACCCTTTGCAAAAAGGGGAAAGTACTTTCCCTTGTCTGTAGGAGCATTTAAGAAGTGATGGTCTGTTTAGCATCTTCCTTTTTTAGTATAAGCCAAGGGAATATCCTTTGCAAAAATGAATGCATCAAAATAGGTGGGAGTGTTCTGGGAGCAGAAGTGGTCTAGGATGGAATGCAGCTGCAAGTTAAGCTTGTCAAGGCTTATAAGAAATTATCATTAGTGTGCAATTTCTACAAGGTAACTCGCATTTCAAGCAGTAGTTTATGTAAATGAGTAGGAGGTTTATAAACCTTTTTCCTTCTTTTAATTTACATTGCTAAATAGTAATTTTCCCCAGATGTTCGTTTTTTTGTATCACCTTGATAAAACTGCTGAGTTCTGTTCAACTATGTATCAACACATCTAATAATAATTTTCAGAAAATAGTTCTATCCCAGAACAAAATCTTACAGCAGACACATTTTTAAAAGTGTTTCTCGTCTTCATATTGTTATTTTCATAACTGGTAGGAGAGTAGTGCTTTCACTATTTTTAATTCTCTTCTCTTCAGTTTTGATTGTTTCTGAAAATTATTATGCAACCTCTTCATTTTTTTCTTTAATAGGAAGTACCTATTCTGCATTTACTGATGCTGCTTGTGAGATTATGTGAATAGGAGATACGGGGATTGTCTCTGTCAGAAGTCTTAAAGTATGCTTGCCCAAGAGACATTAAGGAAAGAATGGTAGATTACAGATGCTTGCAAACCATTACTGGAATAGTGGTTCATGATGACGACAGGTAGCATTAGCATTTCAGAGGCTGTGTTTTTCCTGTTTCCTGCATTGTATTCCAAAACCAATCCAAATTCCAAAATTTCCTTATGTATATTTTGCTGTTGTGGTATGCTTTTCTTTTTTTGGTTGATCAAAATGAGACTCTCTAGCAACTACATGATAGGCACTATTGTGGAGCAGCAACATTCAACCTTACCAAGATATTCACACCATCCAATAACAATCATACACTAGAAGCTGAGCCTGAGAGGGAGATGTCTCAAGGTGGATAATAACTATCTTTCAGATTGGTAAGGGAAGAGAGGCAGCTTTATTGGAGTAGCACGAACAGATTATTATGCCAAACCAATCTTCGATGGATTCTTCTAATACTCCATTTTGGAATCTAGAAATGGTGGGCTTAAATATTGGAGTACAGAATAGATGTATAAATAGTCTTTGCAGTCTCCTAAAAAGCACAGAACAAACCTGATGCTTTTGGAAACTGAAATAAAAGGGGAGCACCAGGATGTGATTTTTGATTTTTTCTGATTTTTTTTTTCTTAGCTCAAGTACAATCCTTAATAGTCTTTTTGCAGTGTCCTGCACTATATTGGATGTCCAGTAGACTTCTATGTAAAGTTTATAACATTAAGCTCTCTCGGGTTAGTGGATGGGGAGATGGTTTTCTATTGAGAAGAGTATCCTTTCAAAGATCATCTCAAAAGTTTTAGATGTGATGTAGTTGATGGGGAATTAAGAACAAGTATAATGTATCTGTGTTGTAAAACTAGCTGAAGTTTACTCATTTCCTAAAAGAAATGAGGTAACAATTTTATGTGGTTTGATGCCAGCTACAGTTCTGCATTACGTAACTGAGTGGAAAACTGAGTCAAACACAAACTAACGCTGGGTTTTTTACCTTTGAAGAGAGGTAAGGTTCATTAGATTAAATGAATTCAAGCTTCTCTAATCCTTTTTTTTTTCTATATGCTGCAAGTATGTATGGTTTAAGAAGGAGCAGGCTAAGAATAAAATAGATGCATATGCATATATTGCTTTTCTCTCTGAATCTGTCTTTTAATGATCACATCTGATTCAGTATAAAATGCAGTAAAAACTTAAATGAATGAATGAAAAATTTACAAGGGTAATTTCAGAAAGGTGATTGTTCTTTCAGTAGAGTTAGTTCTTGCATTAACTCTGGCATTTTTTTTTTTTTGCCTAAAATACTTGGTTCAGTTTGGACTGAGAACAGAGGATGACCGATTGTTTTAAAGAACTGTATTTAATATCCATTACCATTTTGTCATTTATGACCTAAATGAGAATCGCTATGAACTGAAACTACTTTGTATAAAACTTCCACTGTAAAGTCAGCCAGCATAAGTTCTGTCCACCTTACTTGCCAGTGTCCTGCCGTGGCACCAGCTCCGAGGCAACTTTAATTGTGCAGAGGAGTAATCTCCTCCAACTTTTTCTCCCTGTCACGGCTCAGCTGTGCTTTCTTGATTTGTTAGCAAAGTTAGGATTTTTGAGAATCTTCTTGGCTATGCATACACACACAGTAATAGAAGTATTGTGAAGCAACTTATTGTAGCTCTTTCTACATCTGAGATTCCAGGGTTCATTGAGAGTTATGCAGAGGGGTCTTCTGGTATTGTCAATTTTGAAGACATAGAAGACGATTAAAAAATCCAGGAGGTGAAAAGTTAAGCAACATAATAACAGTTATTTTCTCTGCCTCTTCAAGTTCTGAGCCACAAAAGCTGTATACGTGTATTTTTATATATTTTAAAAATATTTTTAAATACACATACTTTTAAAAATATAAACTCTGCATTCATCTAGGCTGGCAACTTGTATTGGAAAAATAGGAATGCTGGAGTTTTCACATAACTATTTATCTTGAGGAGTGGTGAACATGAGGAAATGCATAATAGGCTCATTATGAAGAGCACTGATGGGTTTGAATGCTCATGTAATGCTGGTTTATAAACAAAGCCGAACTAGTAGAAGTGTTGAGTTACTGAATGGTCAGCCATCCCTGTTAGATTTCTGCATGTGTTATGGCACCATTAAAGCACTCTTACACCAAAACTGCAATAAGGAATGAACACCACAAGCATATGCTAATGCTTATTGGTCTATTCAGGTACAATATGTAGACTGCTTCTTAAAATAGAACTGTTCTTTATTGTACATGCGTGCTTTTGTAAAGGAATGATGACATTTGTAAAGGAATGAAGACATGCCAAAAAAATTGGTTAATTCTCATTTTGGGGAAAAAAAGTTAGCTGTTGCATATTAACATGGGAAGTATTTTGAACTTGTGGGACATGTTTTTTGTTGTCATTTGTATGAATCTTGTATTCAGCATCAGACATCTGAATATTATGCTGACAAACAGTTTTTTAAATGTCTTGTTCAGGGCTAAATATGATAAATAATCCTGTAAAATTATTAGGGAATAATTTCAGTATTTTTTTATGTTTATAGCATTGTTTTCTTTTGTTTTATGCACTTTGTGGTTTAAGTGGCTAGGTTAGGTAGGTTGTTTGCACTTGCTTCAAACTGCTATTTTATTTGATTATAAGTGGTGGTAATACTGCCAGTATACACGGTTATACAGATCTGCTTCTCAATGGACCTTTCTGTGATAGGATCTTTCAGCCTTAGACTAAGCAGTTAAGGATTTTTGCTTGGCACTCTGTTATCCCCATGTACGTTAAACCCATCTCAATAAAAATAAAATATGATCAAATATCCATCAATCTTGATGGATACTTCAGATTTTCTTTTCTTAAAGCTTTTCAGAGTATTAATGGAGAAAAGTGCATCAAGAGATTAGAAGAAATACTGATTTCAGTCTTAGATTTTTTTTTTTCATGTAATGAATGCTCTTAGAAAAGAAGTATTACACTAAAATTTACTCAGTGTTCATGAGGGAAAAAGAGTGGGCTGACAAAGTGGTAAATGGGAAATGTTTTATGAGAATATGCTCAGAAGAGATTGGCTTTGCTGTTCATTCTTAGATCTAGCGTTGGTCCTTCTAGGGAGGGGGACGGGTAATCCTGTGAAATCTGATGCATTCTGTCACTGAAGGTAAGTGTGCGAACAACAATCTTACCTGAGTAATAATGTTCTAGTATCTGCATCTATCTTGTACAGTCTTTACAGTTTTATAGCATTCTATTTTATTTATTAGTGTTTAACTGTCTAGAAAACCTGATTGAACTACTGAGAACAATGATATCTGATACTGTGTAAATCTATTTATTTTGTGTCTGTTTTTTAGCTTGGACTTTTCGAATGTTTGATAGTGATTTGCATCTTATGGGGCAAAGTGTCAGCAGTGCAGATACATACTAACTCCACTTAAGGCAAATGTTTGTGCAATATGGCTTCATGGTGGAGATTTAATGTGCGTTTCCTTTGTTTGGATATTAACTCTATTTGGGCTTGGTATGGTCTAAGTTATGTGTGGCTGCTTGGGGTCCCAAAGGGCTATTTTGACATGTGGCATGATGCCCTGGAAATGTTACTGCTTTTGAGGACCTAAAGAGTTGTACTTCTGCAACCGTTCCAAAGGCCACAGAAGTACCATGTTGCAGAGCCCTTCATTAGGTTGTTAAGTCAATGTAGCAGCCATGCTTTTATCTGCCAAAGCATCAAAGAGCTATTTTGACTGTGGTACAGGTATGTCTTTTAATTTTAAAAGGAACATCTACAACAGATTGGCCTTATCCAGTCTAATTACATTGTATTCTTTTTCCTGTGAGATTTCTGTTCAGATGTTCTGTGAAATAGTGAATTGCATACCACATTTCCTTTGTGGACAGATGTGTTATTTGGCACCAGTTATGTTAAAATAGACAAATTTCAGCAGTGGAAGTTAGTGCTAAGCAAATCTTATCTTCTTTA
>VXAL01001719.1:13582-89146 GCA_013399475.1 Chauna torquata
CCGCGATCGGCAGCCGGCGGGGAGAGCGGCCCGGCTGCGGGAGCCGCGGGGGCTTCAGCGCGTCCTGGGGGGTGCTCCCGCTGGCCGTGTGTTCAGTCGCTTAGAGTAGAATTCCCTTGTGAAGTTACGCAGAGTTTGTAGCGAATAGGCAGCGGCGGCAAGCTGTTAGGGCTTACGCCTTGTTCTCCCTCGCTGTGCAGGACGCGCAGTAAAACCCGGTTATGCTCTGCTAATCCTCCAGGTGGCTATCTACACGCACCAGTTGCGTTTTCCTCCATTTGTTGAGTTGCCTTTTATGCTACTACAAAATGCATCAGTGTGTCTGCTGTAAATCCTATTATCCCAAATTTGGTGATATTTGCATTTTGGGTATAAATAAATTATGCATGGAACATGACTATAAGTACTAAACTAAGTACACCGTAATGATATTCAAGAAGAAAGGTCGACAGGCACATTATAAGAATAAAATATCAAAATATTAGATAGGAACGACTATCTGTGGTATACCTAATAACTCAAAAACAAATATTTAAAAATATTTCTCTAGTGCATGTAATTATGTACCTAACTCTCTTACTTCAGCAGGGAAAATGACCAACGTGCACCATCTAGAAAATCTGTCATTCTGTAGACAGAATAGTGCTTGCGAAATTTAACCCAAGTTGGTATCCTGTTGACCCATTGGGCTTGCATTACAGCTCTGTGTCACTGACAGACTGCAGATGAAAGACAGACCAAGACTGTTATTTACCCTAAAGCTCCTTCATACTCCTTTAGAAGTATAAAGGAGTTATGAAGTGATAACAGGGCTTTGGCAGTGTGAAATGGGCCCGTTGCATTTCTTTCATGTCAAAAACTCTGTAACACTAGCACAAGATACTTGCCGTTAAATGGCAAATTATTTCTTTAAACCACACTCCTGATAAAAGAAACATATTTTGTAATAATGAAGTATGATAAACAAATTCCACTCTCAAAAGACACAACGCCATGCAATTAAATATTGTGTAAATAACATGGAACAGTATTTTGTGCTGTGCCAGGATAGTAGTGTGTTACTCATTTATCACAGTACCCCGAAAGTGCAGGATATTTTTGCAGAACAGCTGATTATTTCTGCTACTTCAGACATGGAAATGGTAGTTATTTATGCAGCTGCGCTAAAAAAAGAGAGAGGAAGAGTTCTTGTAGGAACATCAAAGACAACATTACAGAACTTTCAAAATACTAGTTATGTGATAAAAGAGGACTTGGATAGATATGTTAGGTATTTCTGCCTCCTTTTGTTTTTTTGTTTGTTTGTTTGGTGGTGGTAGTGGGTTTTTTGTTTGTTTGTTTTCATTGCCAGCAGTTCTAATGAATGATTGGTAAAATAAATAAGGATTAGATACATAGTTTGGAGCCTGAGATGGAAAAGCAGCACAGGCCCTAGGAAGTCACCTGAAGCTGTGTCTCACAGGGCTGAAGCTGAAGAGGATTTTATAACAGGCATATTGCAGCCACGTTCTTTAACTAGAATAGGAGCTTGCTATGCCCATTGCAACAGGAAAAACCTGGCAGTAAACTGCAGTTTGTGTGTAACATTAGTTTATCTCATCATTTTTCAAGCTGATACCAACTTTGTATTCTGTGATTAAAATTTTCTCTGTCGGAGTTTGTGTACTCTATCAGATTGGGAAAATGTTAACAACTGCCCAAATCAAGGCAGGATGTTTTACACTGTTGTAGCAGTCCCTTCTGGTTCTCTAACCATAAAAAGCATGAACATTGGTCTTTCCATACAGGCATCCTTAATGTGGCATCACAAGGCTAGCTCATCTGGTGGCTAATTAGAAAGTTTTAGACAAAAACTTCCAGGTAACTCTTCCTAAAATGAGTCCTTCCATCTTAAATATGCATGGAGGACATAACTCCTATGACAACCACTTTCACGCACTGCAGTGTTACAATTTTAACCTTGCCTAGCTCCTATGTTACTGCAGAGCATTCTTTTTCCATATCCCTTGGTAAATGCATCTTAATACTGTGCTCTTTATGTATGCTGGGCAAAGTCAGTGCCTGCACAGAATACAAACTCTGAGTAAGCCAGTGCATGAGGACCGGTTTTCCATCACTGAATGTGACAGAGCATGCCTTTTCATTAAAATTTACCGTAGTTTTATGAATAGTCAGATAAATTGACACTGTAAGTGCACAATTCCCATCTCAGAATGGTATGCTGCCATTGTGAAAATTCCCCTTTTCTGCTGCTTAACCCTTTACACAGTATTTGACTGCTAGAAGTGAAACTGAGAGTATAAAGAGAAAGATATTAGTTATGCATTCTGCTAGCAAACACCACTGTATATTGTAGATTTTTTTTGAATGTGATAATCAGGTAGACATTCAGAAGAGTAAAATACTGCCAGACGAACAACAGTGGGTCCCAGTGAAGGGCCAGGGGCTGTCTGGACCAAACCTGAGCATATGGGAGCAGGACGAGGAGCTGCAGCCAGGTAAACCTGCAGTGGATATCACGGCTCCTGAGCGTGAGGTCAGCAGTAGCCCTAGGGAGGTTTCCTTACCACCCATCCAGGAGCCGTCTGTAACCGTAACAGCTGGCTCTGCTGAGGCAGGCAGAATTCGTGCAGAACGCTCTTGATTTGTAAAGTGTTTCATATCAGTCAGCCATGCTCGTAATAGCAGATTTCACATTTTATTAATCATCCAGGTTAATTTGACTGGAAGGTACTTATTCTGAAATAACTGAACATAGAGGTCATTCTTAATATACTGAAAAATATACTTTCCTCTTCAGCTTTTTCAAGAGCAGGACAATAGCACGAAGCATCACAAAATAATACATTGCTTTTTGGCAACACATAAATTAGCGGATTCAGAATTCAAAGCTGAGATACATCTGTGAACTGTCAGCATGGGTGAAATGCACTGAAGTCTCCCTTGGTTTTTGTTCACAATTGTAACCAAACCCATAAATCTAACTTTAAAGGAACGAGACTTGAGCCAGAAACCCATGCCTTGTCTACACTTGAAAGGGTTGGCTGGTACAGCTACACCTTAGAGCTGTATTGGCAAGCACAGATTTCTTTTCTGGTGTAACTTAAATCACTTTCTGCGTGGAACATGCTAAACGGGCTAAAGGACTCTGCCAATATAGCGACATCTACGCCAGGGGTCTTGCCAGTGTGGCTGTAGCTGCATGGGAGTGATTTTTCATCATTCTGACAGCTATTCTGGCAAAACTTCTACATTTAGACAGAGTCCAAGTTAAAGTTGGCATTGTTTTATGTTGAGAATAAAGCAGAAGAGAGGCACTGGCAGTTTATGGCCCTGATTTTACATTATTTGAAGTTGTTTGTTCTAAAGGAATGTGTGGGGCAGGATCCATGTGGTCCTTTGGATGTTTGCCTCCCACATTTGTGCTGCATTAAAATCTCCTGGTTTTTCAGGGAGTGAGCTTTGGCAACAGGGAAACTTACATTACTAAAAAAGATAGTGTCCATACTATTTACCCCAGAAATAGCTATCCTGATGTTTTAAAGCAAATTTCCAAAGTGAAGTGAACTGCAAAAGGAAGCACCCGGGCCAAGGGACGTGTGGAGTAATGCATCATTCTTCTTCACTTTGTCCTCAGCTCAACAAAGAATTGAAGTACAGGATTAATTTTAGGCATACACATAAGTCCATTTCAAGTTTAGTCATGTCAAATACGATAATGCTCCTTTTTGAACTTCAATTAAGCAGATATTTGAAATTAATCATATGTTCAAGCACTGTGTGGAATCAGGGTTTCTGTCAGAAGGGCAATTTTACATAGAACGAGGCTATTTGTTGTGGTACCATCTGCATTTTCTTTCCTGAACTGGATGTTCAGCCTGTATTTTAAAGATGTCCTACAGGGCGTATTTTTCCACATAAGTGCATTTATGTATTTAACTCTTTTTCCTAATCTCTTATTTNACAAGTTTTCATTGATTTTGTAATTGCATGTACTGTTCAGCTCTTTCCTCTGCCCGCTGTGTGTTTGCACCTGTAATACTGACATTTGGGTCTGCAAGCCTGCCCTTGTGGCTGGAGCTGCATCGCTGCAACTTGTCTGCAGACAGCAGCCAGACTGTTCGAAGCAGATAGGAAATTTCATGCGTAATCAGTCAGCACCGCTACAGTGAGCCAATTGGACGAGGAAGTCTGATTTAATCGACTTCTTCCTTCCTTTTTGTAAAACACAATGTGCCTAAAAGCGCGCACAGACATATTTTTCTGCATTTTGAAAATGCAGAGCAGGCCTCTCATGACTTCGTGCGGACTACACATGCACCACAGTTGAAATCTCTTTGGCAGTTCCCAGGTGAGTATTCTGTGCAGTTTGGTTTCTGCTGTTACTGGTAACTCAGTTTGAGAGGCATTTACTCTGACACAGGAAGGGCTGAGTGTCTGGTCAAAGTAAAGTTGTGTAATTTGTTGCAGGTTTCCTTGTATTGTTTTAGACTTTTTTACATGTAAAAATAAAGAGTTGCTTAGTTAAAACAGCTTACAATGACTTTTAGGTATGAAAGTGAATCGAGGTGTTGCTATGAAGTATGGAGAGTTTTCAAGGCAGATACATGAAGACTGTATGTCATACCATTCACCTCTGCATCCTTCCATTTGCCAGTGTGTTGTATTTCTCTGATAAATCATGTTTTAAAGTGATTTTATATATGTATACACACATATTTATGTATATAAAGTTTTATACATATATAAAGATATATTTCTTGAATATAAATACAATTTTGCTTATCAGGTTACACGAACTCACAACAAAGAAGAAACTTCTTATTTAAATTTGTTTGGCCATTTGCAGATTCTTCATTTAATCTGGTATATTTGAGATTATCTTTACATTAAAAACAAATATTTGAAAGTTTATAGTTGGGATAAACTGTCACAATTATCGAAAGGGCTGAGCAGGTAGAAATAACTGGCTGCTCTTAGTGTTCAAAAAGGAGATCTTGAAAAGGACTAGAAGAACAGTGAGAGCCTTCACCTCCTAGTCCAAAATTCAAAAGTAAGGGTTTCCATGCTGCTGTTATTAATGAGGATGATGATGTGTATGTTCTTGTTCATCCAAGCCAGGCAAAGGAAAGGTTGCTGTTAGGGGAAAACACTTCCATTACTTCCAGTGGGGAAAGTAACTGCTTTTCTTTTTATGGCCTTGCAGTTTGCCAGAAATCAATAGGTCTGCTGAAGGAGTGTTCTCACCTCAGTATCCGGCATTGCATAACTGTGTGGTAGACAAGTGGTGGCAAAACGATATGTAGTAACACCCCTGTCCTAAATCCTCCCATTACTTAATAACCTCTCCTTGGGCATTATTTTTACATTTACAGCAGGAAGACTTGGATTTTTTTAGAGTAGGTTTTCGTGTTATTTGATTTTCACCCATTGGAGGAACTGTGAGCAACGTTTCTCTCATGCTAGCTAACTGGACACAGCACCCTGGCAAAGTTGTTAGGATGCTCTCAAAATTTTCTTCACTGCTGGTAGAACACAATGATGTTATAAGTAGGTGTGGGGGGGGGTTGTTTGTTTGTTTGTTTTTAATAAAAAATGAATCTTAGGGAGACATTTATGTGGCAGAATAGCCAATCCAGTCTATGGAGTAGGAGTAGATTGTTTTAAGCATTTTATGAGTATGTGGCAAAATAGCGGTCCTAGCAGAACAGACCTACAAATCTACTACAAGCACAGTATATGGGCTAAAAGAACAAGTAAAGGGAGAACGCTTGTGCATAATGATTAGAAAACTCAATTTGCCTTCCACCTAGCCATTGTCAGACTTGGTTGTTTTGCTTTCACAGTACAGTGACAAGTCTCTGGAGAGAACTTGAAACTGTGAAATAAAACAAAAATATTATACTGTTCCAGATATTGCCTTATTTTGCCTTACAGGCCAACATAGTGATTAAGAACAGATGGCAAGTTTTGGAGTCTTGAGAACAGTAATTTCTAGCAATATAAGAGAACCAGGCTGCGAGTTATACCAATAATCTCCAAGATTTGAGTTCATCTGAACTACTACTTGTGAGGCAGAGGGCAAAATACAAGGAGAAAAAATCAGCCCCCACTGAAGTTTATGACAACATTCTCATAGGTACAAATGGAGTTCTGCACCTAATCCTAATTAACATAATATATCACGGTGTTCATGTTTGCTTCTACTCTGCCAAAAAGATATCCAAACTCTTTCAGTGGTAATGGTAATAAGAATAGTTATTCACTGGTAACTATGTAGACATTTCAATTTATTGCTTTAGTTTTTATGAAACTACAGTAGCCCTCATGCATGTTCACAGAGAGCAATGAGCAAGTCAATAAAAAAGATACCCAGACTGGATCCTCTAAAGGCATGCTACTAACAAATTTTTGTGATCTTTCAGTTACAGCTTTGCAATGGACCAGGACCCACACTGCACAGTAGAAAGAGAGCTGTTGGAAGCTGTAAACAGGATTACTACGTTTTCTACTACAGCTCCTCCTGATGAAGAACAAAATCAACCCAAAGCTGAAATTTCAGGTCAAGTGAGCAAAGAAAACCCAGAAAACAGTGACCTCCAAGGTTGATGCTATCCTTTCATTTTATTTTTCATGTAGCTATTGATCTTTTATACAAAAAAACTTTGCTTTATTTACTACAACAGTAATCCAGATTTACATTGCTAAACTCCACTGAAAATAACCCTTGATTAAACTTGTAGTAATAATGTAGCAATAGTGAAACAGATGCACATCCTGGTATATATATGTACAGTTTTCCTTCTAAATCTCCTGCTCCTGAAATATATTCCAGCTTTCATTCACACACCAGGGACCAAAACAGTGCTCATCAGATGGTCTGTCTCAGGAGTGCGCTTTCTGTACATTGCAAAATCTGAATTTCTTGGCAGTATCATGAAGGACACCAAGAACTCTATTGAAACGAATCTCAAGCAGTAGTCTCTCACATACCCTATGAAGAGGCAGCACTGGACTTTTACTATGCCTAACATTGCTGTCCTATGTTATTAAATTAAATGTTAAATATAATCCTTAATATATACAATTTCATCAAGATTTTCAGCCTGCAATGTTGTCATAAACAGCACCTCTCTCTTAAGAAATAATACTTTGAAGACATTGAGCCAAACCCCAAAGGCCTTAGTAATTGGAACTGTATGACCAAATGATTAACAACATGTAAAAGTGGTGCCACTGACGGAGTACTACAGTGCCTTTACATTTCTATTTCTGCATCAAGCAGTTATCCTCCCATTCACTTGTGGTCATTCATTTCCCTTGTCTGAATATTGCAGACTGACTTCAGCTGACTGCATTGACAGAGACGTTACTGATAGGAAATTGAGACTGCTGTGCCTACTGAAATACAAATATTCCATTTCTTTTATTCACTTTGTTAGCCTGTATGCCACCTGATGAAAACTGTTGTCACTGTATTTCAAAGACAGAGAAATCACCCTTTTGAAAAGCTACATCAAATTCCCCTGTAAGCAAACACTTCAACCAGCTGACCTACATTTTTACATATGCATATATGGTGGGGATTTTTTGTGTATGTGACTGTCTGTGCGTGGAGGGAGGGAGAGAGGGAGGGAGGGAGAAGTACAAACAAATGTCACTGTGGCATCACTTCAGCTACAAAAGGAAAAGAGGATGTGAGAATTCCTCCCTCAGCTGAGCCAGTTATCTGAGTTTCTCCTTTAAAGTTAGGATATTCATGTTTCTCAGCTTTCACCTGTTACTGCACAGCCCCAGTATTTGAATATGGTCAATATTTCATACGTCTGAATTTGCAGCTGCATTGTATTATCTCCTCCTCTTAGCAATGAAGAAGGCTGGAGAAACATCTGATTCAGAAGACTGAGTCGGAGTTTCTTAGGCCTGCTTCCGGGATGGTGAGACATACCTCCTGCTCAGACTGCGCCCGAGGTTACAACCTAGACATACAATACTTCTTGTCAATATTTTTCTGTGATAAGATAAATTTATATTCTTCAGCCAATGTAGTGTCTTTCAAATTTCAGAGCACAACAGCTTTCCTCAGAGAATCTAGAGTTGTCTTTAGTAGCAGTGAAATCATTTATTTTAGCATTCTTTTGGATTTGCCGTTACAGTAACAGAAATTCTAAGCTCTGCTTTCACAATAAATGTGTAAAAGTTTTCTTTCCAAATGCAAAGGTTATAATCTGAAATATTAAATATATCATTTTTAGATTCCAACACATCCCTAAGTCCCAACTCTTCAATGACCACTAAGGAGCTCCAGGAATACTGGAGGAATGAAAAAAGCCAGTGCAAACAGGTCAAACTCCTTTTTGAAATCCCATCAACCAGAATTGTAGAGCACCACTTATCTAAATACGTGGTAAGTGAAAAAATGAATATGTAAGAAGATCATTAATTTTTATTCACTCTACAGGGGTCTGCACAGCACACAGCATGAAAGCCTCACCAATAGCCAAGTTTTGCAAGCTGTGATCATACCGGGTAGAACCTGTTCTCACTGTTCACATGAGCATAGCTGGTGGAATCTGCCCCTAAAACAAACCTCTGACAATCAGTTCACAAAACCTGCCGCAGTGGAAAAGCAATATCAAGTGAATTAGTAGTTATCCTTTACACCTAGAGGCTTGTCAACATCAAAGAAATTCACACAAGTATAAAAATACCAACGTAGCTGCGGTTGTACTGAGCTAGACTGCTGTAACAGCTGCATTGTATTTGTATAACGTCCATATCAGAGATTTACGTTAGCGTGAGTGCAAAATTCTTTGATGTAGACAAAGTTTAAGACATCTTCCAGCTAGATCGCTTCTGGGATTGTTCCCCTTCCCTACCTAGAGCTCCATCAGATGGTATATTTCTGTTGCATTTTTAAGGTGAAGCATGAGTGTGAGGGACAGGAACAAGAGAACAGGTTGGATTTTCATATCTTTTCTCACAGCACTGAGACTTTTTTTTTTTTTAATTTCTGATTCTGCTCCTGGACTTCCGGAGGACTGATCTAGAGCAAGTCTCTTTCAGTACTCTTGTCAGTGAAATTCAGATAGCGGTGTTTTCCTCATTTGCAACAACCTGCGATCTGTAGATAGAAAAATGCTAACAGTCATACTGGTGTTGCTGATACTAGGTGATGCAGCTCAGTAGAATTTAAAGCAGGTTCTAGAGATTGTCCTAAGATTTTGTTGCATGGTATACACACCTACTTAGATGCTACTGCCTTACACACACTCAAGAGTATCCAGCTTGTTGAATAATTAAAAAATATTTTAGTACAGCTGTATGAGGACGAGGTTATCAGTTGGTGTACATGCAAGTAGTTAAACCTAGTTGTAAGTTACAAGCCTAGGCAAAATGATTTACAACAAAATTGAGCCAAATTGAATGACAGTTTAATTAACTGGTGTTTCTTTCCTTTCTTGTGCACACTCCACAAATAAAAAACAAACAAACAAACAAAAAAAAGTACTTGTAAATTATTCACTTAGCTGCCCTTGATAAAATGATAAGTTTAAGAATTGCTCTTGTGCTAGCTTTCAATAGGCATCAAGAGTATATACACTTTTCAGCGGGGAGCAAGGCAAAATATAGGAACATGTCATAGTGCTTACAAATGAAAAGAGATCAGAGAAGTCAGCTCTAATTTAGAAACCTTTCAAGGAGTGCCTGTAAAGACCATTTATGATGATTAAAACAGAGAATTTCTCTTTAAGAAAAATCAAGGAAGAGGATCAGAATGACATTAGTGCTAGTACTGGTTTGCACCCTTCTATACCAGCACAGAAAACTGGTGTGTGTAAAACTGCTCCAGCTCCTGTATAATTCAATGGGAATGGGGGGAAGTTGAATGTGAGCATGGTCATCATCCAAAAGCCAGCAAGGTTAACAGTCCATGCCCTTAGGTGGTGCACAGTGACACAGTTAAGCTGGCCTCAGTGGAGTTCCACTGGTTTATGCATATTAGATATTTGGCCCTTCCTCGACATTATTGTGCTTGGATCAGGACCAAAGGAGACTGTATTTGTGCAACACATAACACTCGATTTTATTTTGCAGCTATTTTTCTAATATCACATTTATTATAGTCATTTTTCTTTTTGAGGCCAGCAAAGAGCTGAGGAAGACATAGTCTTGAGTACTGTTACTGTGAGACAGCATTGTTGTTAGTGAAGGATTTTGGCTAGCAAACACAGATTTTTGTAGAAATGTCACTTTTTTGCATTATTTATATGCCAAGTAAGTTTGAATAACAGGACAATGATTTAGAGGGGAAAAGAGACTTTGGAGTTGCTCCATCTTATTTTTGCATACACCAAATATTACTGCCAAATATTCCCTCTTCTTTCACAGCATTAATAATGCCCCCAAATCCTCGAAATGTCTGATACAAACAACATTTCTGAGTATTACGACCAATGTAAAATGCATTACATTCAATATTAAGTCTGGGAAATCCATTCAGTTCACTGACGATGATTGATTGCAGCAGCCATGGCTGTTACAAGCAAGTACAGCTACAGAAATGCTCTGTAAGTGATTTTATGTGCTTCAGTCTGCTACTTCACCATTCTCAGCCCTTTGCAGGATGGGATGTTAGTGCTTTGTTTATCTACAGCTCATTTACATACAAAGGCTAAGTATGGTGCCAAAGTCCAAAACAGCTGGAGGTAGGAATTATTAATTTGATCACTACAGACCTCAAAGATCAGCCCTACACTGAGCATACTCTGTAATCCTAGCCAGCAACTAATTTAGCAGCTCCACGACAATCCAGAGGAGTATACAAGATTATACGCATAAAATTGGGGCAGGAAGGTTTCGGCTGGGGGAATATACAAGCACAGAGTCTTTTCAAAGCAATAACAGACCCAAAATGTGGCTCCACTGGGGCTAGGGTGGTCCTGCTCATATTTGTTTTTCTGTTTTGTTGTGTTTAGATGTATAAAATCATAATTTTGCAAACAGGAAGCTTTGATGGCAACAAGTCTGTAATTGAACGACGTTATTCAGATTTTGAGAAACTGCACAGAAGTCTTCTAGAAGACTTCAGTGAAGAAATGGAAGATGTGACCTTTCCCAAAAAAGCCCTAACAGGGAACTTCACAGAAGAAATAATCAATGAGAGAAAACTAGCCTTTAAGGACTACCTGAGGCTTCTATATTCTATGAAATATATCAGAAGATCAAAAAAATTTATTGACTTTTTAACAAAGCCAGAGCTTCAGGAAGCATATGGTTGCCTGCGGGGTGGCCAGTACACCAAAGCTTTGGAAATCCTTTTAGAAGTCATTGGTCTGCAGGAGAGGCTGACGAGAGGCAACCCTGTCTCAATTGTCCCTACTCTCTGTGCTATCGTGGTGTGCCACAAGGACCTGGAAAATCCAGCAAGTGCCTTTGAATATGGTGAAAAGGCTCTATCACGCCTTCGTGTGCATAACAGTCACAGGTATTATATTCCATTGTTAGAAGCAATGATCACTTTGGCGTATGAGCTTGGCAAGGATTTTCTAACTTTGCAAGAGAAACTGGAAGAATGGAAGGCAAAAAAAGATCCCATACGGGTTTTTTCCCTGAAAGAACTTGCAGTTCGAGAGTACGTACAATGAATACAAGAAGCAATTTCATTAAATAGCAAAGCTACCTGTTCCTTTTCCTGAACACAGTATCTTGAAAGAGTAATAACTGGAAATTACCTGTTAGGGTTACATAATTTAAACAAAGAGAAAAAAATTAATCAAATATCTTTTGACCCTAGCATATGTTGGAAAATATTATATTTACAGATATGAGGAGCACCTAAGCTTATTATGACTCCTGGAAAGAAATTTGTAACAAAAAATCTTTTATGATTTGCTTATTTTGACAGTATTTTGAGCATAGCCCATTTTGTGTGGATAGTCAGAATAGAAAAATGCAATGAATAAAGATTCTTAAGAATCTACAGAATCAGAAGCATTGCTTGCTCATGGGGAAATTACTTCCTTTCAAGAAGAAAAATATCTTCTCAGTCAATACAATCTAAAGGACGCATCTTCAGACACTGAATGTAGATTTTTTCTCTTCTAGCTGAAGCCCAGTCAAACAGCACTTTGCCATTTCTGAGAATGCTGGAGTTGGTCCTGTTCCTACTGAAGTCACCTTCTCTGGGGGGAGGACCTGTGGGAAGGTTTACAATCAACTTTGGTAGGAGCAAAAAATACAAGTGATGGTCATTCCATCAGAAGTGAGGGAATATGCTTCATTTCCCTTTTGTAGCTGACACAGTTTTATGACTTGTATTGAAGGCATATTCTTGTTTGAGGCAATCTTTAAGCACAGCTCTGACCTGAGGACAAAATTCATACCACATGCAATATATATATACATGATGGAAAGGAAACACAGAAGGGTGCTGTTAAGGAGAACATCTGGCTAATATAATGGTAGGATTTAATTCTGATTATCAAGCTGGGAGACACATGGTTAATGGACAATCTATCCTAAGTGGACAATCTATCCTAAGCACGTGCTTCTCTGTTGTCTTTCAGAGGTTTATGTAAATTGGGCGTTGCCTTAGTTTTACAGCCTGCTACACCATGCAACTATCATTTGGTGGCTCTGCAATATTCCATCTATTTCTTTGAGGGACCCAATCCACATATATGAATACTACACTTGTCTTGGCCCTAACACTCTTGTGAAAGCTTCCTAACAGGTGGAATAGCCTGTATTTACCTGCTTCTGTAATTCTCCTCAACACTTCTCCCATACACTGGTAATAATCCTGTAAATTAATTCTCATAAATATTGTAATTAACAGTTCATGCTAGAATGGGTCATTATTTTCTGCAGAACGTAGTCCACTGAGTACTTCTAGGTCTGTAGTCCAGGCACAAATACTACATGCACTACAATTACATTGTCTATAAATTAGGAATAACTGTATTAAGTTGCCTCCCAGACATATAAAAGAATCAGCCAATTGAAAATGCACTGAACCTGAAAAACATTACTGTGCATTGTTACAAGGTGAATGGCTTGGAAAAAATACAGAATAATAGAAGGGTCTAGGGTGGAAAGTTAATATTTTAAGTAGTTATTAACAGCAGGTAGGCATTAAACTCAAAATATGTGGATTATTTATGTTATTTCACATACATTATTATTTTTTCTAGTTATGCCAAAAGTCAGAGAAGTAAGAATAATTAATTAAGAGACTTGAGAACTAATCTTCCCACAACATACCATATTGCTGAACAGTTCAAATGGACCAATGGTAACACTTTCTTATAGGATCATGTCTGAATTAGTGACAAAGCAGTGACAAAAGAAGCATGTCTGCAGCCTGCATCACGTTCAGGCAGCTTGGAGTTAGGACAGAAGGGAAGCGTAGCCATGATGCTGCTCCACCTCCACAGCAGTTTGTGGTGAAAGACCAAAACAATAGGGAAAAATAATTTCCCTCTTTTTGCTCCCACCTCCCATTGTGTGCAGCACCCCAGGCACAGCTGCCTTGGATTCTCCTCAGGTTCCTATGAGACTGCTTATGAATAGCTAATTGTGTCCAGAGACCCTCATCCTACAGTTGACTACAAGATTAGAGGGTCCACAGGCACATGCTATCTAGCAGGCACACGTACCAGGAAAGCAGCGCATCAGAGAGATCTCAACCTTTACTTGTGGTAATGCTGTAACTTCCCATCTCAGAAGGATTAACTGATGCAAAGCTAACCAATTTTTGTTGGCATGGCAGTGCACATTATGAATATGAGGTGGTGCAATTTGGCAAAGAGGAAATTTTACACCATCCAAAAGGCATGAAAATAAACTTTGCCAAAAAAACACATACTGTTTAGTTGTTATAAGCCAAACGGCAAATTAGAGAGCTGGGCAATCACCAACAATATGAAGTTCAACAAGAGCAAGTGCTGGATTCTGCACCTAGGAAGGGGCAACCCTGGCTGTACATACAGGCTGGGGGATGAGAGGCTGGAGAGCAGCCCCGCAGAAAGGGATCTGGGGGTTCTGGCCGACAGCAAGCGGAACACGAGCCAGCAGCGTGCCCAGGCAGCCAGCAGGGCCAGCCGTGCCTGGGGTGCGTCAGGCACGGCCCTGCTGGCCGGGTGAGGGCAGGGATCGTCCCGCTCTGCTCTGCCTGGTGCGGCCTCACCTTGAGCTCTGTGTGCAGTTCTGGGCACCTCCAGTATAAGAAGGACATGAAACTATTAGAGAGTGTCCAAAGGAGGGCTACAAAGGTGGTGCCAGGTCTAGAGGGCAAGGTGTGTGAGGAGCGGCTGATGTCACTTGCGTTGTTCAGCCCAGAGAAGAGGAGATGAGCGGAGGCCTCATGGCGGCCTGCAGCTTCCTCACGAGGGGAGCGGAGGGGCAGGCGCTGGTCTCTGCTCTCTGGTGACAGTGACAGGACCGAGGGAACAGCATGGAGCTGTGACAGGGGAGGGTCAGGCTGGGTGTTAGGAAAAGGTTCTTCACTGAGAGGGTGATTGGGCACTGGAAGGGGCTCCCCAGGGAAGCAGTCACGGAACCGAGCCTGCCAGAGTTCAAGAAGTGTTTGGACAACGCTCTCAGACATAGGGTCTGATTTTTGGGTGGTCTTGTGCAGAGCCAGTAGTTGGACTTGATCCTTGTAAGTCCCTTCCAACTCAGGATATTCTATGATTCTATGATTCAAATTCCTTCTGAGAACGCTTTTCCATATAATGTACTAGCAGAGTTATGTTAGCAAAATGCTCCTAGAATAGGTAACTTTGTTGCTATCCACCTAAACACAGATGTTATTCTCCTCTTTATATTGTGGGGAAAAATGAACTAAATAAATACAGGAATGGTGCAAAGAAAGAGCAATGTGTCTGCTGTATATTTTCCCCATACTGAACTTTTTTAATGGAGAGCCTTTTCAGTAGTGCATCTGGGGCAACCACTCAGCCACAGGCAGCTTTGAGTCATTCCTCAGAGCCCACCTTCAGAACTATCCAAGATGAACATATCATCGGCCTCGCTTAAAGACCTGATTGCAATTCCGGCTGCACTGAGACTTCCAGTCAAGCAGCTCCATGTATGAATCCACAGAGCCTACAACATGTGTCAGCAAAGGGTCAAGTGTAGTGTACATAAAATCAGATTGTGATTTCATTATTATTATAATACAACAAAATGAAAATCTCCCCCACCAATTCAACCTCCCCCAAACAAATTATGTATGTATCCCCTTCCTATAACTGCAGAGCCTGTGACCTTCTGATTTATTAATCACTTCAGAGATGATATTGAAAATCCTTGAAAAGAGAAAACTAGTATGGTGATGGCAATGAACCCATGGGGCCTGGGTTCCATTTGCAGCTGTGCCACAGGCTTCATTCGAACTTTGCACAAGTAACTTAACCTCTGTGCCCCTACTTTCTCATCCAGTACTTCCCCAGTAAAGTTTCCTCACTCAGATTTTCAGTAGTCACTGAATAGAGAAGCTGTGAAACTTGACCATATAAGTTAACACTAATGTTTAACTTAGGAACATGCATTAAGATAGAGGCAATTTTGGTTTATACAAGCCAGTTTCATTACTTGAAGATATTTTTGGAATGGAAGAAAACTTAGAGGCAGTAAGTTGCCAAACCTGGATGGTTATTGTTGATTGCATAGTTTCTTACTAATGCTGTCTTATTTTAGAATCAGACGTTACTTTCCATATACATTAAAGAAGGTACAAAAGTGTCTACAAAAGAATCTATTTATTGTACTGAACTGTAGTGAGGAGATTCAGCCTCATCAGGTCCATAGGGAATCAGCCAGTTCTGATTTCAGAGTTGTGTACATTCAGAAACTGGTCAGACTTGCCAAAAGAATTCTGCTTTCATTTACTCACAATTCAAAACTGAAATTCTCTATATTTATTTCACTTGATTTTTACAGCCAAGTGAGTATTCAGCAGTTGCATGTTAGTAAACTAAACAGTAAAGGCAATTCTGCTCCCATACTGACCCTACTATCTTCTACTTGGAATGACAGCCTGAAAGGACTGGGTTCCCTCTGCCTGTACAAGTGACAGTCTTCTGCAATTAAAAACACATACCCAGGTAAGCAGATTTCCTGCAAGGAATCTGAGAAGATTAGCCACTTTCCCCATTAACATTGCCCTGTGCAGGGATACAGTAGAGGCTACGGAGCCCCCATTCATGAATTGAATCTGCCCTGGCTTTTTCATAAGACACAAAAATTAAATGGGTGCTTTCCACCTGCCACCACATCTCATTTTTTTCTCTGAGTAATGTTAGCTATTTATATTTGTGAGACATTCTTAAAACATTTTCTTCCATGCTTCCCTGTCTTGCTTATCTATTGCCCTCCCTCTGCTCTTGTTAAGAAGCCATTGGAGAAATCCTTGTGCAGTCTCCATGGGGCTTACTGGCATGACTGCTGTCCCCAGAGGACACATCCCACCTCTCCAGCTGCTGGGCCAGCAAAAGTGAACAGTGCAGCGTCAGTGAAGCTATTTTGGAAGAAGAAAACTCTGGCACTACCACATTCGTGTGAATGGAACATAAATTAGGTAAGCAGGTGGTTCCTGCTGCTGGGCAGCCATTTTACTTCCACTCTTCATTGCTGTACAATATTTAAGTGATGAAAGCCACCAAACCCATTTCATCCATTTCCTCTCTCCCCCCCCTCCCCCCAATGTATTCTTTTTTACAAAAATATTTCTTCAATATTTCTTCAGTTTAATAAAATACATGGAAAAGAGCAGTTGCTAGCATTTGTCCTGTTTGCATCACTAACATCCATCAGCCACTCCGCATACCTGGAAGGCAGCTGGAGTCAACAGCCAGTATGTCTGGAGACCCAAGTTCTGATCTTGGCACCATCACAAGCCAACTGAATGACCTTGATCGAGTTTAACCAAACCTTAGATTTCTTTTGAATACCAATATTGCTTCGCCCTCTTCTATGAAGCTGTGTTTTAGATATATTTTGTCAGGGTATTCCAATATATCATTTTCACCATTTTACAGCTTGGGGAATTGTGGTACAAGTGAGAGAAGTGATTTTCTCAAAGTCCCATACAGTGGTCTGGAGACCACACTGATTGTCTGGAGAAATAGTTAAGCATTACTGGCTTTACAGCTTCGCAAAACAGAGACATGTAACAATTCCATGTTCTTAAGTTCATCTTGCATGGTCAACCACAATAAAGCTTTATTTTTGCCTGATATCGGACACATGAGACAATTGCACATGATGTCTGTGGAAGAAAAAATACTTGAGTAAATCTGACTAATACATCTGAAGAAGTAATAAGTGAATAGGGAAAATATTCTATCTGCTATTTTACAAAAATAGCAAAAGAGAAAGCCTTGTGTAAGACGTTTTTAGAATATATAAAAAATCTGTAGGCTTCAATACCATTTTCCATAAGAAGAAACAGAAAAATATTTTCAAATACATTTTGCAGTTTTAAGCAATTCTTAGAACTCCAGTATTTTTTCCCCTGCTCCTGTAGTCTAAACCAGAATAAGACAAGCACCATAGAGTACCATAGATGTTAGCAATCCATTAGTGTCCACTTTCCTCAACATTCAGCTAAAACAAACAGCACACAATGCATCAGAGCTTTCCAGTATGATACTAGTCGTCTTGTTATTATTGCTGAAGTATGCAGAAGATAACAATCCAAGTATAAATCCACGTTTATTTTTTTCCAGAAGAAAAGGTCAAAAAAAGAAAATATTGTCCAACCAATTTCTGCCGTGCATATTTGACAAACCACAGGCTGCATACACACAAGCTAGAAAAAAATTTAAATAAAATCTGGGCAGATCATCTCCAAGAGTCCATGGAGAGTTGTACTACAATCTACTGAGCTTTGCCCCATTTCCATATCAATTATTATATCATTTGGGACATTAAGTAGATAATGCTGTTTACACAACTTTCTAAAATAACTAAAGAAGCCCATGAGGATGCCTAGTTACTTATGAAACATATGCAGACAAGATGCTCTCTGTGCAATGCAGCATCTTGTTTACAGGGAATCCTGTGATCTTTATCACATACTTGTTATTAACTGCTGTTATCTGCTGCATCACTGGAGGATAATATTTGCTTTCCTGAATCTTAATAAGGCTAAATACATTTATTGAATCCAACAGATATGTACAAGCAGCATGGGAGTCCAGTTCAGGACACAAGCTGAAATCTAGAAAGGTTTTGTGGTTCAGACAGCAGCTGAGCAAATCAAATCAAGAATGTTTATCTTCTGATTAGATCAAAGGCAGGAGCAAGATGTGTTGAAAAGTTAAACACAGTTGTAATGGTGTAAAATACTGAATGTCAGCTCCCATCTGGATGAGGTGAGAACCCCAAAGAACCAACCTGTTTGCATTAAGATCACATTACAATATATGTTAATCACACTTTGTGAGTATATATTTGCTGTATATACAGATACACAAGACACTAATTTCATGCCAGAGCAGTGAGATTTGAGAGTAACTGCACTGAAATAAATTAGGTTATAATTTAATTGAGAGCAGAGTAAGGTCTACTGTCTATATAAACATGTGCACAATCCCTGTACATGATGGATGGGTGGAGGGACAGATGAGTGAACGGAGCAAACAGATTTGGGTGTTTTAATAAATGTTTGCCAAATGTTTTAAGAAACTCAGATAAAAGCTACTTTCACAAGGACCACATGGTTATATATATGTGCATCGTTTTAAATATACTACCGTCTTTTATTAGTAATACATCTGCAAGTCTGTGATTGTTCAGGCAAGGAAAAAAAATGAAGAGAAATAGACTGATGGACTTTTCTGACCAACTAATCTCTCTAAACTAGTGTCATCGAAATACTTTTTCATTCCAAGCAGTGATAGAGTGGACTCAAACTACGATACCTGGAAGGAAATCCTAAATAATTTTGCTGAAAATGCAGAATTTAAATCCTAACATTTTTCTTCGTTTTCAGAATTTCTAAAAGATTTGCCTCCTCCCTGACAACTGGCTGCAGTGCCACTAGATGGAGCTGCAGCATTTGCAGGAGCTCAGGGCCTCCACAAGCTTAACAGAACGGAAAATAAACTTTTGTTTGAAACAAAAAGAATTGAACCATTTGAAATTTAAAAAAAAACTCTAAAAATCTAACATCTAAATTTTAATATGATTAAACTAAATATATATATATATATAAAGTCTATTGCGAGATCAGACTAGTGCCTAGCTTTCTANAACTCTAAAAATCTAACATCTAAATTTTAATATGATTAAACTAAAGATATATATATATATAAAGTCTATTGCGAGTTCAGACTAGTGCCTAGCTTTCTAGCTGTCCTTTGGGACAATTTAACATACCCCTTTATCAGCCAGCTGTACGAGCTGGCTAGAAAGCTGAAAGAGAGAATGTTCTTGCAGGCTTTTAGACCTGGTGAGTTCAAAGCCAGAGTCACTGCAGCGCCTCAGTGCCTACAGTACCTTTTCCTTCTGATCAAAAGGAACCAAGTAAAACTCACAACTCTTAAAAGAGCTATCAAATAATGGGGGGAGGGAAGCAAAAATAAATGAACCCATAATGCCCTCTGAACAGTGCCGTGGAAAGTTTATTGACTCCATTTTAGATAGCTGCACTCCCAGTGGGAAAACGAGAGCTGATCACATTTTCAGTCTGACTACTATAAAATATTTTAAAGCTCCAATAATTTATTTCTATAAAGACAAATAAAACACTGTGCATACACACTATTTCATTTTGAGCTTTGGCTCCTTGTTGATAATGCAGAAGGTGACGACATGACTAAACCTGGACTGAAGTTGCCAGTCATCTCTTCATCTATGCTTTAAGTAACAAAACACAAATGTTTTGGGAAGCAGCTCCTGAAAAATACTGTAAACCTAGCTAGTGTAGGCCTACAGTTCCCTAAGCTGTGCTCATAATTTTTTCAGGTTGCTGGGATAGCCTGGATTTGGAGACTGGCTTCTCCCCCCACTGCATGCCAGCTGCAGACCAGAGTTTGAAAGCACTCTTCCCCTGCATCAAGATTTTTTTTTTTTCTCCCAGAAGGTTTCTGCGGAGGCTGCCAGCTTTCAAAAATGCTCAGGATAACAGCATGAGGGAACTAGGCAGTCCAGCAGCAATGAAAAGCAGGAAGACTATGCCAAAATCTTTGAAAGAATGCTCTCAGGAGGTGAAATCTTTGAAGGGGGTCTCCCTCCTTCCTATTCAGTTTCTTCCAGAAATCCTGGAAGGAAAAGAAGACAGAAAGAAAGATAGAAAAAAAATGCAATCTCCAAAGATGAGACGTGGATTTTGTTGTTTCCGTCACCGCATCTCACCTCCAGGAACAGCAGCTTAATGCGTGCTGAGTTAGCAGTGGGGGACTTCCATGGGCTCAGTAATAATATACAGTGCTTGCCATGTTCAGAACATTTTATAAATACCAGGCCAGATTAATCCAGGCTTTAAATCTGCATAAACCTTGGCAGAGGGCTCTGGTGCCCGTGAGATTATGAAGTCTGCCATGGAACTAAACTGTGATGATCAAAAGAAGAGGCTCAAAGAAGGCACAGCCAGAAAGAAAAGTGTGTTATTTGGGAACCACGAAGAGGAAAAAAGGACGTCTGGGAAGAAGCAAACAAATGGGTGGACAAGGACAGCGGAGCTCAGTTGCATAACAGATGGCTGCATTCTTAGGGCTAATGTTGGCAAACTTTGGGAAAGGAAGGGAGTAAGTTTCTTTTCATCTCCTCTGGTGAACAAAGGATCGTGAAGATTTTTAAGGTAAAACATTATTTCAGAGAGACTGGCAGGAAGAAGATGCGGTTTCGGTTTATGTGCTTACATTTCTTTTTTATCTTGAGGAGATAGCAGTGAGGATACTTGGTTACAAGTAAACGTAAACAATGGTATAAATTATATAGACTTCACAAGCAGCAGTGAACCCAACTAACTCGTTCCTTGACTAATATGCTCCATGTTCATCTGACTAGTTTGCATAGCAACTGTAAGATGCTCAATTTGTACTGTATCATCAGAATGTATTTTAAATATTATATTTTAAATGTATTTAAAATTATGATTTGCACTCCTGTGAGGTAGCTTAATGATAACTGACCTAATTTGCCATATAAATTTCTTGTATAGGGAAGTAATTCACTTCCCTTTGGGAAGATGATGCACTCTCAAACAGCCTTCATCTGCTGTGGCCACCCCAAACCCTTCAATGCCTAAGTTAAGATGCAGACCATGAAGCCAGCGCAAGGGAGACCCTTTATCTGATCTCAGCATGTTTTCCCTATTTCTCCCACCCTGTAAGCATGCCATTGACACTAACAATAGAGAAGATGACGGAGCAGTAAACACAATAAAAATTCAAACAAGTGGAATACTGAGACAAAGAACAATTATACAGCTAATCGCTGCCAGAGGAAGCACATGGAAGAGCTCAGCAGATTATGTGTGCAGCACTCCAGAGGTCCAGTCTTTCTGCTGGATGTATTTATAGCTGTTATTTTGCATCTCTTTCACATCGTCACCATGCGGCTCAACAGACCTTCTCTCTGCCTCACACACTGCAATTTTATTTGGAGTAAAAATGTGGCTGGATTTACTAGCTATGGAAAGGCCTCTAAATAGGAAACAAAGCCCTTCAGAAACCATCTCTCACCTCACTGCTGCTACATTTGAAAACTAATTCAGCATACCGTAAAGGATTGGCTGCAGCAGCACAGACTCCAGAGATGCCCTTAACTTCCCAATTTACCTACGCTGTTGGTCTTTCCTCAGACCCAGGTGGGATTTATTCACTGAATGCTGTAGCCTGAATGCATACCCTCTCCACATTTTGTCTTCCTATTTTGGTAAAATTCTTAATTTCAGAAAAGCCTTAGAGATCTAAAAATCGCAGCCTAAGATCAAGCTTTCAGACAGGTATGCTTGCTGTCCTTCAGTACAGCTGAGCAGCACCCTGTAGTAAATTTTCACCTGTATGCCGAGGACATGAAGCGTTGGAAGACATGTCTCCACGGAACCACAGAAAACACGTCTTACTTGCATAATCTGTTAGCAACGGTTACAGGCACTTGTGTCTCCTTGCACAGTTGTATTTACAAATCTGACTTTTTTCTCTCAAGATTTTGCTGTTGTTGTTCTTTGAAACAAATGCCAGGCTTCAAGTACTGTCTTTCTAACTACATGGTTAAAAAATTTCTCCTCTTTTTCTTCACTGCTATTTGAGCCTTTCCTACCTCTTATAGATGACCCTCAGTCATCTGCCCTGGCTGCCATGATTCAAGGTTGCCATGTCCTAATATCTGACAGGCTTCATCTCGCTACTTTGGGAACAGCAGGCGCAAGCCCTGGGGGTGGGACTCCCACCAGCCTGACTACCACCTTTGGTGCAGGCAGATCTGTTTACAAACATGCGCAACCATTAGTAAGAGCACTGATCTATGTTCAGTTCCCTCCTTACTAGCTCAGACCTCTAAGGTCTGATTAAGGCAGCAGTCTCTCTTCCAATTTCCTCAGCAGGCTTAATGCATTGTCAGGCCCTGCAGTTCTCTTCCATAAGGAGAAATGGTGGTGATCAAACTGCTACCTTAATTTTTTTTTTCTTGATTTAGAAGAAAAGGATTAAAAGAAATTCTTACAACAATGAAAAAGGTTGTATGCTAGTCTGTTTTTTTTCATTAAGATCACTAGATCTGGGGAAGGATCTAACTCTTTTAGCCTCCTTCCTCAGCACATCACCCTGTGTCAGCCTGTCCCTCCTGACAACTTCTGGCAACAGTCTTCATTATTTTTAATCCCGAGAAACCAGCCAGTGTTTGCTTTATCTCCAAGCCCCTTGCTCTAGCAAAAAAAAAAATCATTTTGGATCCATGATTCAGGTCTCTCAAAACTAGTTTATTCCTCCCACTGTCTTCCTAGTGCATGACTGAGGCCAGGTATCACAAGGAATTTTGCGGCTTTCTTCTTTACTTATCAGAAGCAGCAAATGTTAGAACAATGTGTACATACATGGAGATCTGATAACCCAGCCATGTATTACTTCACCTGACACCTCCAGGTCATTTGCAGTAATCACGCAATTCATTCTGGTTGGCGTTGTTAGAGCAGTACACTGCACTACTTGGAGCGTCACACTCCAAGCCTGTTTTAAAGGAAAATAGTGAATTAGTTTCTTGTCTGTTACTCTGGTGTCCCTGCGCCTGTTTTAACTTTGAACTGAATGCATATATTTCTACCTTCTATTTACCATTTTTTAAAATGAATCTTTTAGGAATTTGTATTTAGTTCAGAGCTAATTTTAGCTTGATCAGAAAGTGCTCTGGGGATGCTTGCATAAAAGGTGCTACAGGAATATGCTACATTGCATCATATCCAAATCAAATTCAACATAGTTAAAAATTAGCTATGGTAGTAAAGAACACTGCAGGGACAAGGATGGCACAGAGTCCATGCTGGAAGAAAACTGCTGAATAATTGTGGTCTCTTTTTACAGTTTAAGACAAGAGGCTTCAAGGGCAATTCAAATCTGATGCTTTCACATATGAGCTGATCACATGCAGATATCAGGAAGGGATTTATCAGTAGTGGATAACTGAGCTCTAGCTGTACAGAAAAGCACTAGTGTGTCTAGACTATGGCATGTTCAACAGCCGTGGGTAGGAGGGTATTCTTTCTCTTTTCTCCCTGCCCTGTTAGTAATAATGCAAGGGACATAACGAGGGCAACATGCTAGGTGAATCAATACTCAGAACCACTGAGAAAAATCTTATTCTTCCATAGAATGAAGAAGCAAATGCACTCTGAGGTCAGAGTTAGGCAGTCAGGTGTCCATGGATAATCGCAAGCATTGCAGTTCCTATATGCAGTCTTCACAAACATACATTGATTCACCACAGAATGCCTCCAAAAGAAAAGGAAAAAGGAATTCTTAAGGTTTTTCAACATTCTCCCATGAGAGCAGGGTTTTTTTTCAATCCGTTGTGCCACCGTTACAGCCTTATTTTTATTTTCAACAATTTTCATTGAATCACAGAATTCCTTTCTGACATAGCTCACCTTTTAGAGATATTTTCCAATTGATCTAATCCATCCATTCTACCTAAGAACTCCTTTGCCTGTTTTTGTTTAAAAAAAAAAAAAAACCTAGGATGCATGTAAAATGTAGCATCATTAACAATTCTTTAATATATACAAGCAGATCTGGCAACTTTAAACCATGTTACTTCTTTGAAACATGCCACAGACTGTCTTTTCCACTTTCTACTTAGTGAATCTTCATAGGGTTTTTAATACTCTTTCTACTTTTGCCATGATCAAAGGAATTGCTCTCCGTTTGCTTGTTCCTCTGATAAGTGATAAAAGATGTCAGTGAGACTAATGAGAACTGCCTCCAGCTTCCTTCATAAAGCCCTGTAGAAAAGAAATCACAATGCATCGTCAGACCTGCTAGTCTTTTAGGAAATAAAGTGTGGAAAAATACTAGGCACAAAGACAACAGGGGGATGAGAGTGGGGGAGGAGGGGAATAAAGGCTTTTACAGAAGAAACAAAACAGGATAATGATGAGTAAGTAGAAACATTACTCCCACAAATAACCTGCATTGGGGTAAATCCTGAAACAACTGCACCCTGAAACTGCATGTGAAAATGGAGAGCTTCAGTGCTTTGTGCAATACTATTTGCTTTCTCCCCCCACCATTACATATGCTGAAAAGGTGACAGGGGTGCTAGAACCCAAACCCAGATTAGGCCTTTACCCTTCTGTGCTGAATAACAGTTTACTTTACTTTTTTTTTTCAGGACCTGCCAGAACAAAACTCTTTTCAGATTCAGAGTGAATTTTGCTCACTAGTGCAAAGACCCTCATTCCAGTGAGGACTGAAGGCAGTTAGCACATCCTCAGGCCCTAAAATCACAGATATGTTTCCATTTTCTAACACTGAAAGCAACTGGAATAAACCCAATCCCAATGTATCAAATGAAGCACGTGTGTGTCGAGACCAGTCCCGAACAAGAGGCAGGATTTTAATTCATGCCATGAAGAGCTGTTCAACCTTCTGAGTGAATTTCTCTTCCAGATACTGTTTCTAGTCTGCTTCTGCAGATTTGCTGACCGGTATCTCATCAGCAGGGGCTGCTTGTATGTTTCCTCTAACCCAGATAATGGTCAAATGCAAATAAATAGGTATCTTGCTGAAGTAGAACGGGCAGTCTCAGTTCTTTGAATTAAGCAGCAAAACCAAAGATGTATGCAAATCAAACAGGAGGCTCGTTTCCTACATAGCCTCCTCCTAACAGCAGCACACAGCCCTTCCCCACCTCCTCCATGGCAAGCCTCTAGAGAACACGCGCTTCGTTTTCAAGCTGACGCGGACACGACAAAAGGCAGTAGCACTGTGATTTTTTCCTGTGAATAACCTGTGCTATCACGTATGCTTGGTCAATTGCATGTTAAGCCCTGTTGAGCTAGACCTGTGGTTTGTTTTTTTTTATCGAGTTCTTTGAAGGCTCAGAATGGAACAGCCTGATAGAGAATTGCGACCTTTAAGTCGGCAAGCAGAAAACTTTGATTTATTTTTGCCTTGTTTTACATTGATACTTCTCAGTTATTTTCCTAAAGAGAAGTTGACTATCTCAGGCTGGTAGCTCTTAAAATATGTTGATTTATGACTAAGTATAGCTATATTATCTCCACATATATAGTTTTCTAACTATAGGCATTTATTAAAGCAACCATAGAATGTAAAAAAAACTGCAAAAACGTGTATCAATATTTAGAATAAACACAAATTACTGTAGGTGTTCTCAAGGGGAAAAATTATCAAAATATATTTTACATTTAAAACTAATTATTTTGATCAATAAAGAAACACTTATTAAAGTGTCTTGCAATGGTTGTTTCTGACTATCGTGTCATTCAAGATTTTGAAACTACAAGGTCTCATCTTACACTCCATTTTTAACCACAGGTGATAGAGAGAAATAGGGATCCTGCTTTTTTCAGTGCTGTGGTGGGTTTTACCCTGCTGAGTAGCCAAATTCCACCACAGTCCTTTTCGGCACCCAAGGTGGAGCTTGAGGAATTTGAGATAAGGATGATAATTGGGAGAAGTAATGGACAAAACATGTAGTGGACATTGTCTAAGAATGTAATAGTTGTGAGGAATTCATAATGTAATGATTTTGAAGAATGTGTTCTAGTAATGTGGTGAAGGGATGAGGGGTGGAATGTGTATAAATTGTCTACTTTGTTGGTGTCGTGATGATGTTATGTTAATTTTTTGGTGTGGGAAATTTTTTTTTTAATGTAAGTGAAGATTGTGATGATGTGAAAATATATTTTCATGATAATTCTTACATAAGCTTTTCACAGAGGCAAGGGGTGGAAGCAAACTAAAAACACCTTCACGGGCTACAGGTCTGAGTGCCAGATATGGCAAAGTGGATATATTTTATTCCAAGGAGAGATTGTAATATTTTTGTCTTTTAGGAAAATAACTGAAGACTTATACAAACAGTAAAGACAAATATCTCCAGACTTTCTGTATTGACTTTAGTCACTGAATGAAATTAAGTGAATAAGTAGAAACTACAGAGCTATTTTCTCTGAACCACTAATGAGTAGGGATTCACTGGTCCAATGTGAAAACTGACAGCAAACCACATTTTGACTTTTTTCCTTAAATGTTGAATGATTAAACATATCAGAATAAATTGGACTTAATATAGGTTTAAAACTCAATTTTAAATGGTTTTACTCAAGAAAGATTTTTTTAAGCCTAAATTAAAAATCCAACTTATTTTTAAGTTATTGATTTTTATCTGTCCTGCTGTTCTTCTTCATTAAGGGAAGAATGACTCTGATGCCTCAACAGAGCAGAAACTATGATCTTTCTCCTGGGGCTCTGTTTCTTCCTTTATACTAACATTAAATATGAAGGGTCTACAGAATCTTAAATAAGAAAAAGAAATGTGTTTCTTGGCTGGATAGGGGAGAGATTAAGCTAGGGATGTAGCCTAGGGGAGGGTACAGATGCATAAACAGACAGACACCCCAGGGCAGCTTCTATCACCTTCACTGGGCTGAACCAAATTAACATCAATTAACACGAGCCCTGAATTTGGTCCATACCTCCAAAGTCTCACACACACATACTCTTACGGCTGTGTTCTTCTTGTAAAACAGTACAATTTTTAAGCACTTAAATACAACTACAAGGTTAACCACCAAAAAACAACAGAAGTTGCTTTTGGTTTTGATTCTGTCTGGGTTACTGTTATCTTGTGAGAAAGAGTCATAGTACACTAATTAGCATCAGAACAAACTGATGTTTGAATTAAATTAACTTCATGATCATATTCACTGAAAGACTCATTGGCTGGGGAAGAGAACGGTTCTGTGCTCATTATTTCAAGCTCACAAATGCTGTCCTTGCAGCTTTCCTTCGTGCAAAATACCTACAGAGAAACAGCGCTTCCTATATTCAAAAGAACAGATCTTGTATGTTTTCCCACATGAACTGTCCATTTCATGCATTTTACTAAAGAAACAGTATAGTCTCCAGAACAACAGGACACATTTTTGGCCTATTTTTACAAATCTGAAAGTTAAGGATTGGTGAGGACATTTGGCATCAACCTGCCAAAAGAGCTTGAAACTCACAACAGAGTTTCTGCAACACAAACTGATTAAACCAAGAGTCCTGCTCCAGAACAAGTAATTTCTCAGAGATTCCAAAGGTGACTGCCTGTACAGGAGTTAGTGATGACTTTGAGGTTTGTAGCCTCCACAGACTGAAACTGAAAGCTCTAAACTGTTGAAAAAAAGGTTCTTTGTCAATCTTTAAGATGGTGGAAAAAATATCAATTCAGTTTTAGGGCCACCTCAGGCAGATGCACGTTTTCACTTGATATTTAGCTCTATTTCATTTGTCAAAACTTTCCAGGGCATATCAAGAGAGCCTTGACACTGTTTGATGAAAATGTATGTATAATTTCCATATCTACACAGCAAAACTGACTGTCAGAGGTGCATCAGGGAGGAAAGAGAAGCTAAAAATTAAGAAAGGAAATGGCAATAAGATTAGTGTTCTTCAGAGAATGAAGAGGGGAGGCTACTGAAATGCAATGCTACCTGTCAAGCACTCAGATAGACAGCTAAGTGCTTTTTGATGTCCGCAAGTTGACCTTGTGTTTGTCCCCTGACTTACAACCCCTCCACATTTCAGCAACTGTTAGCTACAGGCTTCAGTATTCAGAAAAAGATTTTTAAAAAATTGTGTATTTCTGCAAAAAGAAAGAATGAAACCTTCAGTGTCTGTTAGCTGAGATCACTGCTTTGTTCTGTGCTGGCTACACTGCAGCCTGCATTTTGATATTCCCGTTCCCATCTATCAGCGTTCTCTCTCCCAAGCTAGCAGTTTCCCTGTGAAACTACCAAAAGCAGCAGTCTCCTGGCTACCTCAACTATCTGCCTTCCACTGGGAAAGAAAAGCATATGAGGAACTGCAACAGAATTTTTAAAAAAGGAGCTTATGCAAAAAAAATAGATGAAAGAAGAAATGAAAGAAAGAGAGAGGATAAAGACAAGAGAAAAGGAAAGCAGCCAAATCTAGAGAGGTTTAAAATGATGAGGGAGGAGGGGAGGAATTTGGAAGATTAAAAAATGCTGACATAGAATTGAAATTTATAAAATGAAGTGCAAAGGAAAAAAAAAGAAAAATAGGAGGGCAGTTATAGAAATACACAAAATAAACAAGTGGGAAAAATAAGAAAATAAAGGAGCAGAATAACTTAAGATCCGCACATCTCGTGCTAGACAGAAACCTGGAACAATTTTCTCAAAGTTGCAATGTGAATAAAAAAGGTTATGTTGATCTTTACTCATTTTCAGCAAGAAATCATTGCTCTTTTCATTTTACTTTTCTTCAAAAAAAATGTTGCTGGAAACTTCCCACTTCCCCACAAACTGCAAGGATTTTCTACTTGAAAATGAAATTTTCAAGTAAAAAGCGTACTGCAGCTCCATGTCAAAATATTTTAGACAGCTGTAAGAACAACACCAACTTTCCTTGTCAAAGAAAATGAAATTTCACAGGTTTGCTCAGAAATTGTTCAAAGTTTATAGGGAGATATGGGAGCTTTCCAAAGCTGTGTTTGTTATCCTCATATAGGCAATCTAAAGGCGGCTGAATGGCCACATTTTAAGTTTGGCATAAATTAGGTCCTACATCTCTGTACCATCTGCCTAGCACATTTTTGTTATTCTTCATTCAGGCAACAGCTCCTTCCTTCAGCAGTTTCTGTGAAAACCATTCTAAAAAGCTATTCCAGAAACTATATTAAACAAAGAAACACGCTGAGGAGTTGCTGCAGCGACATCTATTAGTGTTTTTCCAGGGGAATCAGTTGATTTTAATTTTGTTGTATTACTTCTGGGAAACTTCTAAGCCAAAGCACCTCTTCATATTTGGTCATTTATTATAGTATTTCTTTCACTTACTAGGCTTTTCAGTATGCTTAAAAGACTAGGGATTTACCTGTGTTGTTTTCAGGATATAGAGGCAGGGAGTTCAAGGAAAAATATCAGCAGTGACAGCTTGTTGCAGGAATGCTACAGAAATGCTTATTCTTGTGATAATTTCCATTTCAGGGCTGTTAGCCAGACCTCTTGTAATAAATTTAGGCTTTCGTAAACAGGAAACCTCAGGAAAATTCGTTTGAATGAACTGAAGTTGTGAGTTAATGTTCCCAAGTGCCTTTACACAGACAGGCACTTAAGGGTTTAACATGCCACAGTGCCATACAGTTTGGGGATGTTCAAAATATGACTGTGAGATATCACAACTTCTGAAGTCACCTTTTTTTTTTTTTTAACAACATAATTCAAATTGGAAGACTCATACTGTTTTTCGTATCTTCAACACTTCAGTTTCACTTAAGTTTTGCTCATTTTTAAATATTTCTATGAAGACTTGCCCCTGACAGACCCAAAGTAATGAAGTAAAGCAGTAGTTTTGCTTAGTGCTGCATGGGGTTGAGAAGTAAGACTCAATTACCGTAAAAATCAAGAATACCATATCTAGGAGGTAGAATCCTTATCCCTTATCTCCCCAAAATGAACACCAGAGAAAATATCACCTGGTTTACAGCTGCATTGACAGATACATGAATACATATACCACATATGCCACCACGGACACAGGATATGTAAGGCCAGTATCAGTTGCACCTGGTTGTGGATCCACTGGGCCTACGTGTGGTCTCCCTTTCTGTTCAGTCCCTACAACTCGCCAATTTTGAATATCATTTTAGAAACCTGAACAGTAGAACTGCATGCTATAGTCCTGTACAACCCCCGAAGTGCCGTGCATAGAAGCGAACGCCCTCTTTTCATACCATTTCCCTGCTGGACTGCTTATAGCAGACGTTCAGTTGCTTCTCCACTATGGTACCCAAACCCATTCCGCAGTGTCTGCTTTCACAATACCACTCTTAATCATCAGGCACAGTTCATAGTCCGTGTTACTTGATTTATAATTTTGGATTTGGTTATATCACAAAACATTCTATTCTTCTGATTCCAATGAGACTTTGCAGTTCAAGTCACCTGGAGGGACAGGTTAGCCCTCGGTTGACGTTCTGCCATTGGCAGTGTCATAGCAGTGATGTTACAGTGAAAAATACTGATCAATGCCAGGCTTCAGATGGATATGCACCATTCCTGGAAACTTTGTTATTTGCTGAAAAATTCTTTGAGAGAGCTTTTATAAGACAAATCAATCATTCAGTTATTATTTAATGTTTTCCATACTGACAAAGGATGATGTTCTTTATGTAATAGTCATAAAATTTACAGAAGCTTAAATATATTCCTTATCCGGTTAATTTAATTAACCGAAACTTTTCATTTTCTCAGAGAATGAAGTTAGGCTTGTTTGAAAAGACTTGTTTTCCATGTTGATTGGCCCTGATGTTACTCTTATCATTACTATTACTTTGTTAAAGAAACACTAAGATATCAATTTTAGCAGCTTACCACAATCACTAAGAACATAAGAATTACTTAAATTACTAATTTCAGTTCAGGTGGGAACCTGGTCACTTCTTAAAAGAGTTAAGAATTTTAGTAAAAGTGAGGATAATTTATAATGACCAGAACTTCTCACCAAGGTATAAGCCAAATCATCTTGACAGGGCAACTGAATCCAAAAGAAAACCCAGAAGAGATTCTTTTCCTTACACCATCTATTCCCAGACATCTAAGCAGCTCCCATTTCTGTCTGCAGTTTGCTGGGAAATAAAAGTATAGTGAATCAATCTATGCATCACAAAGTATTATTAAAAACTTACTTGCCTTTACTGAATTTTATCTTTATGTGAAGAAAAAAACATCTTGGACCAGATTCAATCTTTATGTAAATACGCCTATTTACATTCACTTCACTAGATTATATTTAAATAGACATTTTCCTTCACTTCACTGGACTACTACACTAGTATAAGCAGGTGCAGGAGGCAGCCTGCAGTATATTTGTGTTTCAAACATTTAAATTTCAGCCTATAACAGCCTCAAAATTATAATCATTACAGAATAAAAAGTTTTTAGACTGTGCTGCAGAAACTGAAGTTATGAAGCAGAGAGGCCAGAAAGATATTTAGGTCAACATTTCCTTTTCTTCTTGGGGTAGCATTCTGGGGTGTGCAGTGTGCAGCTACAACCACCTCCCACTCACAGAACGCACGTGGGCAGAGTTAGCTAAAACGGCATACTATCAGCACAAATCCAGGAGATTGTAATCTGCTACTTCTTGTGTACATGGACATTTAGATTCAGTATGTTTTTTTCCTATCCATAGCATTTATAATCTCATGTGAAAAAAGAAATCCTTCCCTAAAACTTTTTAAAAGGTGCTCTTAATTAAAGTGCCATTTAGTTGTGCTTAGTGCTGTTCAGCTCAACAGCAAAATTCTTACTGATTCCAACAGCGAGGACAATTCACAGCAAGCTTTTCATAGGGAAGCTTTTTTCCAGTTAATAAAACATTAGTGTCAGCTGAGAACTAGGGTTTACTTCTCACCCTCCATCACCCTTAGAGCAAGGCAAAAAGAATTTTACCCTTCAGAACACAAACTTACTGTGCAGAAGCTCTAGAGAAGACATGCAGAACAGCAAGGCAAAAGCCTGCTGTTCCAATAAGTGCTTCTTGTCCATCTACACCTTAACACCAATTCTGCCAGAAAAATTAATACTCTGCGTCTGGCGAAGGAGGGTGCTCTGAGCAATTTGGAGCAAGAAGGCCACTATAGCTTTAAGCTCATTATATATACATATATATATATATATTTTAAAACTTATAAATAAACTTAATATGCTCTGAGAAGAGAGCAAAGTATTAAATATCGGGAACAGATGGGGAAATGTCTGACCATGGCTACTTGTATTTCCTGCATTTTACAGCTGGTTTGCAAGTATGAAACATGCAAAGCTTTAAGCCACTCAGATCAACTGATCATAGTGGACCAAACTCTGTACCCTTTATTCATGCTATTCATTCCACATTTAATCCAAATGGTGTTTTACATGAAAGCTACACCTTTTTGTGCAAAGTGCTTTCACTTAGGACTGATTTTAAGACCTCTTTAAAATGGTTGAGGTAAACGAAGTTTCACACCTCCTCCAGAGCCTTTGCCTTCTCCTGTATTTCAAGGAGAGAAAGACTGTCCATAGCATTCCTAGCCCCACCAGAAATCTCTGGTTTTCCCCAAAGAAACTGGTGGTTACAGCAGGTCCCTTCAGATGTACCTTAGTCTCTTCAACATTTTCAGCCGTAGAAAATATGAAAGGCATCTTTATTTCTTTGGAGAAGAAAAACAGGAGCTGTTTAGTACTAGGAGTATTTTCTCCTTGTTTATGCTGTTGTAAACAGCCCCTGTTTAACAAAAACAAAAAAACACACACCCCACATGTCACTCTCCAAGAGCAAACCGCTGGTGTCATTACATTTAAAACAAAAAATCAAGCTGATAGATGCAGCCAAACACTATCAGAGTGTTCCTTTTAACCTGAAACTCTGCCTGTGGGCCATATCATCCTAAAAACTCTTTGATACAAGATAGGAACTAATGCTAGGGGCGGATCCAGAACTGCACACAGGTACCTGCTGATTTGCCAACTCGTGGGTTTTAAAACTCTCCTACCCTGCTTCTGGCACCTCTCATCAGTCACTGACAGGAAGATCTGCCTCTGTGAAGGGCGATTTGCACAGCAGGGGACCTGCAAAGCAGCTGCTGCAGGCACTGTAAAGAAAATGTAAGAAGCAAGTGGTATAAAAAATGAAATGGAAAAAAAGGAACATGAGATGGAGGTAAGGAATTTGCTCTCTTCAATCTCAGATCTCAAGGTTTCCTGCTTTATGGAGCAGTATTAGAAGTTTGGCCAGAACGTGGCTTCTCTTTCCCAAGCCCCATTTTTTTTTCCTGCCATCCTGTAACTAGGGATCAATCCCTTCAGTACATATCCCTTCTTCTGCCTCTTCCCTAGATTTGCCATCACAAAGAAGTCTTCCCCCTCCACACACACAAAAAGAAACCTGAAAAATATACACTTTCATACCTTCTTCCTAAAGCTTTTAAAGAGAAAAAAAACTGGCTTTGTCACATGAATATACAATGTAAGCAGAAGATGAACAGAGTAAGTCAAATAATAATTAAAAAATACAGAGATAAAAAGCTGAATAACCACAAATTAAAAACAAAACAAAAAAAAGAATTAAGACCATTGAGTCCAAAGGACTGTAAAATACTTGCTTGGCCCTGCTAGTTGGGATGCTCATAGCTATGACTTGTAAGGTGCCTGGAAATTCAATCAAAATATGTTTTCAGGAGATGAAGCAGTCTCTCACCAGCTCTTGGGAAAGCAAGCACTGGTGTGTGATCTGTGGCTACAGTACACTTAGGTGCACTGCTAGACTAACATTATGTTTGAGATAGTTATGTTCCAAAAAACAATGCAAAAGATAAATGAGAAGACACCCTTGACTTATGGCTCTGGAGAAGAGGAGCTCCTCAGAGGAGGCAACCAAAAGGTATGCCAGTCTGTTACAAGGAGGAGCTCGTCAAGAAGCACAATAAAACAGCTGTTTCATGTCTCAGTCTCAGCTACCTCCTCCTAACTGAAAAAAGTACTAAGGATTGTTTTTACTTCAACCTGCTGAGTAGAAAACAGTATTACTTGCCTCCCTCCTGAAAATCACCAGAAATACAATTATACACAGGAAAATTTATATTCAAAAGCATGACTACAGGGAGAAGCTGAAGGTAAATCAGGTCTTCAAATCCAACAATACATAGATTTTGATATATTTAAGACCAAGATCCAGACTTGGCATTTACAGCTTTAAAATCCAAAATTCTGGCCCAGGCCAGAGCTCCAGCTTCAGGCATGCCAAACTGCAGGCAGATTCAAAAGAGATTTTTTCAGTTTTAGCTAGAAATTTAAGGAAAGAACAAATTGCTAAGAACTAGAGAAGAAATCAGTTCATACAAACTTGGTATTTTAAATATAAATTAAAGACTCTGCACTTTTTTTTAAACCTGTCAATTCCAAGCTGTCTCCAGCAATGTGCACTATCATTTTAAACCTGAGAATGTGCAAGTTCACACAATTGCAGCTGTGTTCCAGCTCTTTAAAGAATTCACCTAAACAGTTACAGTTAAAAAGCCCCAATTTTCTAAATCACCTGGGAAAGATATATCATAGCAATACAGAATTAATTTTGTCCAACTTGTTAAAATTAGTCATGTCTATAATTAAGAGCATACACAGGAGCGGCCATGGGAAAGACAGACTTTTCAAAAGTATTTTTGGAGGCAAAGTTACATATTAATCCCTAGCAATAATGGGATAATGCTTCAAGTTTGCAGGCAGTACTATAGGTCTTTTGAACCGTGAAAAATGAACACCAGAAGCTAAGTGAGAAAGTTAACAAGCCACAGGTGAAGCTGAATATTTTTCTAGGTGGTGGAAAGAAATCTTCAGTGATACAAACAGTAACAACATCAATATTTTTATCAAATTCTAGGTAGAACTACATCTGAGAGTCTAGTGCCCCCTGTAACATTTTATCTTTGAGTTCAAGACCATAATTCTTGCTGTCACACAAGACAGTATTTCCTTTTAGTGTGGGAAATGAGTTAAACTTGGCTGACAGCTTTGACCACAAGTACAATGACAAAGTATGCAGTTGTGCACTGCAAGAAAGCAATCAGAAATATAGCATTCACCTGTTTGCATGTACTTCACAGTAAATAAGTGACTGTAAAATACACAAGAGTTATGATAAAGGCAATGCCGAGTGACTGGATTATCTGTTAGTACGGGGAAGGGTGCTGGAGCTGAAATGATTCATTAAAATTAGGTTGATTGCTGAACTCTATGAAATGCCTTAGACTTAAGCATTCAAAACTGACTGAAAAAAAAGGAAACAAGAAATTAAACAGAGATGGAATACAATCTGTCGCTGGTTGTTGTGGTGACCAAAAAAAAAAAAAAAAAAAAGTACTCTAGGAGAGAAAAAGGGACCATAATAGTATGAAGCCAGCATCCCCCCCTTCCCCTACCAAAGGGTGGGATTATTCTGAAGCAGGAATTTCAGTGCTGCCAGATGCATGTTTTCATTAGGACCAAGAGAGCTTGGCTGCGCACATTTCAAACCCACTCAGACTTGTGGGTTTAAAAATGTGCTCTTGTAAGCAAGCCTTCTGCATTCCACAGAGAAGCAGGACTCTTACATTTCCAGCATCACTAGAAGTTGGACCTGACCTGGTAAATCTACTTATTGTCATAGCTTTGTACCAGAAGGTATGCATAGCAATTCCCTGAGCCAGCATCACTTGGCACCTCATGGCAGTGTGAAACAACAGTTCGGGAACAAAACATGCTAAGTAAGTTATCAAAAAGAGAAGAAAGAAGAGTGAGGCTGATACTGAAAGCCTCCACAAGAAGCATTTTGTCTTTGAAAATTGGAGAGAGAGAATACCTAAAACAAGCTTACATTTCTTCACTGATCTGTTCTTTACCCCGGTCCCAAATGAATATATATGTAGGTGGTGCAACAAAGTGAGATGTTTTGTGCCATAAAACCAAAATAACATTTGCATCAGAACAGCACTCACGGATTTCCTTTGTCAACAAAGCTGCTTTCAGTAGGAGCAGACCTTCCCAAGGAAGGATTCAGCAAAAGGGAGAAGAAGGATGTTGGCCTCTTTTCAGGCTAGATCCTCAGCTGCTGCACATTGACATAGAGCCACTGATTAAATTGTTTGCAGCTCTTTCTTTCATTGAGCCACTAGAACAGCACTTGCTAGCCCACAAGATCAATTAATTGTTTAATTTTTAAAAAGCAGGGGCTTTTTTGAACTGAGAGGAGGAAAGGTGAATACAAGCCTGTTAAATGGAAAACCTTAAATGATAGAATTTTTAGTTAATCCTTTAGAATCAGACACCTAGTTTCACCAGTATTACTATTCCTCCATTTCTTCACTCAACAGTTATGAGATATTAGAAAGCATCTGTGCTTAGCAAAATTATAGAAATTATATTTACGATCTTTGTGTTTCACACAAAGTTTATCCTTGAACAGAAATGTCATGTCGGCTGTTGAGCTCTGGAAAAGTTGCCTTCAGAGACAGCAGTTTTCACCCAAAACTCTATGTGACTCGGAGAAGATTTCCCAGATATGATGCCATTTTTCTTCCACTTTGCTAATTACATCAATTCCCTTAGTAAGGCAGAAGTAACTAATCATAGTGCACAGTTTCAGTATGAATGATGATTTAGCCCAAATGTCTTTTTCCATAGTTTGTCAGCACAGATTATGAAATGCACAAGACCTGCTGCAGAGCCCATTATTTTCCAGCTAAGCTCAAGTATTTCAGTTTTATACTCTAGTACATGGTCATGAATTAATATTACTGCAATAGCAAGACCAAGGCACACTTCTCTAACATTCCTTTTTTTTTTTTTTAACCAGTATATTGACTTAAGCACTAGCACAGAAAAAAAATCTAAAAAAGCAACATCTTAAAAGATGGTTTGCATTAGGGTTTTACTCCTGGTGGGCATCTTGCTGGATGGCGACATTCTGGAGATCATTGTGTCTGGTCACAGTGCCATCACTAAATTTATGCCTATTTCCCGTCTTCTTCCAGGCATTTGTATTTAGATTATGTGTGAAATCCTGGCCCTCTTAATCAATGGCAAAATTCCAATCGACTTCAACAGGGCCTGGATTTCTCCCTGTGAATGCCTGAATCAAGTCCCCTGATTTCATTCCAGGCTACAAAGTGCTTGGAACACAGTAGTTGTCTGCTAATTAACAAATGTATGACAATGTTGAATGTCTCTGGAACAAGGCTCCTGTAGCCTTCTGTCCTTAATATGTTAGCTAAATAGGATGGTATTTTAACCTCCATTACTTTCAGCTCTACTAACACAAGTGCTTCCCATTGATAGCCTATGGGACTAACTCATGCTTTAAAGTTAAAAGTAAGTTTAAGTGATAAAATGCCAGGTTCATGCTTTCTGTATAGCTTTTTCATTAGAGGGTATTTGATAGCTTTCTGCTGAATCAATCTAGAATACTGTTGCCATGAATAACTTCTACTATAAATTAACAGAAATTAATAAAATAACAAGAGAAGCAACCTTTGTGTCATGATTTCTCATTCTACTGCTACAAGAAGTCAAAAAAAAAAAAAAAAAAAGAGTTGAATAGGCATGAACAGGCACTTGGAAAATAGATCAGCATGAAGGCAGACATGAGGCACACAGAAGCAGAATAAACACAGGAGACTACTCAGAGAGGGACCGTATCGGAAGACCCCCCACCAAGTTTCAATAATCGTGTACAAGTCCAACTCAAGATTACAAATGGTGTCACAGACTGTGAAGGGCCCAGCTCCTTTGTGTACAAAAATCCATGGCCATTGAGATCCACATTTCTTTCATGGGCCTTTTGAGAAATGTGGCTCTGAGGCATCTCGTTTGAACCAATTGGCCAGGAAGCATAAGTTCTGTCTGCTGCCACACTACATGGAAGAGTGAGATATCACCAATAATGACTTCCGCTCTCATCTTTCTGTCGCTATCATAAACCTCACATTTAAAATCACAAAGTAAAGATTACAACAGGTATTTGTAAGACGTTCTTCCTCTGCTTCATGTTAGTCTATATAGATTAAAAGTTCTTTCCAGGAGGTACTGTTTATTTTTAATGGTCTGTCCAGAGCCCATAACACCAGGACTCTAAGAACTTCAAGGCTTCTGCTCCTGCTAACCAAATAGATGTGCTGCAGCTGGATGTTGCGAGTGTGATTTTAGCCAAAAATCCAAGGGTGTCTGCTGAAAAAGTAGAAACATGGCTTATTTTGCCTTTTCTTTTTGCCAGGTCAAAACATGAGGATATGCACACTAACAAGAACATTCTTTGAAGAATGCTCTTAGGCAGAGCTGAATTGACCAAAGCATCAGTAACAGTTATGGTGACATCATTCAAAATTCAGTACTGTAGAGAAATCATAATGGGATTGATTTCTCTGCCCCGAACCTCTGTCCAAGCAGGGCTCTCCCAGGTGCTTGCATGATTCTTTCTTCCTCCAAAAGTACATGTTCACCAGGGCACAGGCTGAACTGAACACGCTGCTGTCCAAACTAGAAGGTAGACATGTAGGTCTGCTCTCAAAAAATCTCTCATCTGTTTTAAGGCTTTTAAATTCTTCTCTTTTTGAAAGAAAAATGCACTCTGAAAGCAGGGAAAGAGACTGAAACACAACAGGTACCCTCAGGGCTCCACTGTGCCACTCTTCAACAGTGGAATGTCAATCACCACAACAGTGCAGAGCAAGCGAAAACTTGACATTTGTATAATACCATTTGGTCTCCCTTTGTATCACTGACCACAGAAAAGAATGGAAAGGATTTGCTGGATCTTTCCCTACTATTCAACACTGTTTTGGATGTGCAAAAAAACAATCTGGCCCTGATTTTTAAAGAAATCTCAAAAAACAGAGAGATGTCTGTACAGAACAATAGCAAATTTCTTTGACTTAGTGTTGCCATATCCAGATAGCTCATTACTAGTCATATAATATTGTATTTATTTAAAGCTTCAGTTCCTTGTTTATCAGTCTCTGCTTTCAATTAAAAAAAAAAAAAGGAAAACAGTTCACACTTATATGCCTCCTGCTTGCAAGGCAGAACATAAACTCCAGAAGAAAGTAATGGGGAATTAAATATGACTTTTCTAGATTTCCTGATTTAAACTTCATGATTTCTGTGGCCTACCCATTTTTGAATGCTCAAGCTTATTGAAACTTTAAATTCACTCAAGAGACTTTTAGTATCACGTACACGATGTAATTATGCGCTATGACTTACGACCGATATACGATACCTGTTCAAGTGTCACGTGTATTATACTAATAGTGATGCAAAATAAATACTATATTAATGTACTCCACTGCATACAACAGTCGAGATAGATATTCAAACAATGTTATAACCAAGTTTTCAGGCTGGTTGTAAGCTTGCATCTGAGCAGAGAACACTAAGGCTGTTACAGAAAATTCATTTGTTGGATAAATTCAATGGCTGGAGAAAAACTGCACCTGAAAATGCTGGCATTTGTAAATAACTGCAACATTTGCCCATCTAGAAAGTTTAACGTTGAGACATGTCACAAATCATGTTTGAAAGATTTTTATTGTAGTTGGTAGTAAAGAAAGGTTTAATGTCCTTACCTCTTCTCTCATACTTCAGAAAATAGTCCTGAACCCTGGGAAGAAGCAGAGACTTCTTCAGGACACTTTACAGTTCTGAATTCAACAGGGTGTATTTGTGATATACTTCTTAAAAGAGATATTTGCCTTCATTGTTGCATAAGTTAAAAAGACAAAGCAAGATTGATAAACATTTGGGGCGTTTTGCCTTCATGAGAATCAGTGTAACTGTGAGGAAAACTAAATGCCCCAAACACAGATCAATCTGTTTTCAGTTTCTTCTCTAATACAAAAATAAGGTAAAATATGCTGTAATTGCATTTTGTTTTTCAGACTGCCAGGAAATCATGATTAGATCCACCTGCATACACAGATTTTTTTTTTTTCCAGTTTAGCAACACCTGTAGCTGAAAGACTTGAAATTGCCCCTGCAGACTTTGCAGACATTTGTCCAAACTGCCAGTAGCATTCTCTTCTCAGATCTAATATGGTGCTGGGATATATCCATAGATCAGAATAATCTGAATGATGAATATTGTGATTATGTTACTGAAAACATATTTCACAGAAAACATTGAGATCATTTGTTAAGCCTCCTGTTTCTGTATGTGACTAGTCCAAGATATGCCAAGGTAAACCAGTAAGGGGTTAAAATGTTTGTGGGTGTTTTGCATGGCAGAGTAAGGACATATTTATTCAGTAAATTCTGAAATGTCTCAAGACAGTCTCAAACTCTACCCTCAGGATGAAAAAAAAAAAGAAAGTTATTTTTAGTTAAGAAAAACAGAACAACTATGTCTTCGTTGCTCTCTCTTTACTGGTAGGCTTGGAAAGATGATGAGGCAATAAATTCAGCATTAACCTCAGCTGCATCTGTCTCTTCCAACTGCAAAAGCTTTGTCTATATTAGTCTGTATAGGATTAAGACATAGGGTCAGATCATGACATCCTCATGAGCAATACCACCGAAATAACAGGACATTATGTGGAGCATGGACTAAGACACTGTGTAAGAGAAAATGTACCTCACTTTTTCAAAGCACTAGGAAAGAAGGGTTTGTGGAAAATAGTCCTTTAATCCCTCAGTGCTAATATGCCAATTCAGCACAGACTGAGCACATGCTAAACTTCAGGGAATATTCATCAGCTGCTCGTCATTTTCCTGCATCAGGAGCATTTCCAGTTTTCATGCCCTTCTCAGTTCATAGACTGTTGTCATGTAGCTGTTCTAAATTTTCCCAGATCTGCTGATGATCACTAAGATATGCAACAAGATGTTCCTTTGCAATTTTAGTTACTTTAGCTTTTTCATAAATGAAGAGGTCATAAACTGCTCTAGAATGTGACTGTGCCATGTCAGCTATTACCTCCCAGTCCTCTGAGGAACAGATTGAGCATTCACTCAGGATTTTTGACAATTCCTGCTCTTTTTGCAGTATTGACTATTAGTGACCCATTTCCTTTCTTTTTCTAAATCCTGCTACAGCAATTTGAGAAGTGTGCCGATCCAAGAACAGGAAACACAGACAAAACACACTTTTAGACTCTGGGCCCAGCTCTACAGCAAACACTGAAACACAGTACATACTTCAAAGTATGGTTCCCATGTATAAAATCAAGCATATATGTAAGTGTCAGTTTTTCCACCTTGCTTTAAATCTACAAAATGTTTTCAGTAATATGCACCAAGTTAATGCAGGAGTTTTTGGAGGATTACTTAATTTTGAAGACCACTGAGGACCTCAGAGAACAGGCACAAGTTGAGTCCAAAGCATTTGCAGAAATCTCAGTGGATTCCATAACCGGTAAAACCTCAGACCAGATAGAGGTAATCTTGCTTGGCTTTCAGCATCCAGCCATTGGAGGTAAGTGGTGATAACACTGTTCTGACTGTGCTTTTGTCTTAGAGAAAGGCTACTCAACGGCGCACAGTGTATCAAGCCTCACATAAATAAATGGTGCAATTCATTTCAGTCAGAATGATTGCCACAAGCATCACGATGTGTAATTAATATCTTCTGGTATGCTTCATCTCATAATAGTTTTTATTCAACACCAAGGATCATTAGGAGTTGTATCATTCTGAAGAGAATGGTGCATCACAAATTCCTTGTGCTAAGCTCTAGTTTAAGGATTTTCTACCATAAGAAAATCAGGTGTAAAATACTCATTACAATGCTTTAAAATACGTTAATGGATGATGATATTTATCTCAGTATGGCAAATTCATTTAAAAAGGCTTTATGCTGCTGAGAGCCAGCTTTCTGAAACTGGCAGATGATGAGCCAGTAGACATATTTCTTCACTTTCAACACCACTGTCACAGGCTGCCACCCTACCACACTCTGCCAAGTAATGTCCCCGTCTGCATTAGTATAAAACTGCAGAATACAACTAAATTATCTGTCATCACGTCAATGCACACACACAGATTCTCAGGTATCCTGTGTAAAGCTGTTTCCCTGGATATAGTGAAGGAGATATATAGCTTTTGCTACACAAGCTGTAATGTTAATATCTGAGGAAGTCGGTGCCAATTGAAATCAATGGAAACTGGATTTACCGCCGAGGATTTTTCCAGTGGGAAGAGCTTGTGCTGCCTGTGTGGGATTTTCTGTTTGCTACGACACTAGGTGGCAGTAGTTGTTTTACAAGTTTTTCTTTTTCTTTTTCTTTCTTTTTCTTTTTCTTTCTTTCTTTCTTTTCTTTCTTTCTTTCTTTCTTTCTTTCTTTCTTTCTTTCTTTCTTTCTTTCTTTCTTTCTTTCTTTCTTTCTTTCTTTCTTTTTTAATTTTGATCCGTAAATAGAAGTGAGACAGCACACATAGTAAGATCAGTGCTGATTCCACTGCCAGTTGATGAGGTGGGGAAATTTGCAGAGACTCAATACAGACAGGAACACATAGCTTGAGAACCAAGACAAAGTTGCAGACCAAGCTGCATCCAAAAAAGGGAGTGATGGCCAGTCCCAAGATCTTGTTAAGCAGCCTCTGGGAAGGACAACAAAAACCTGCTAAGAGTCATACAGTCTGTCATGGGAAGTTTTCTTCTAAGGCATTCCCAGAACTAGACCTGTCATTTCTTTCCCTTCCACGGTCGGTTACTACATCATCAACAGATTATGGGCTCTTTTATCACATGTGGGAAAAATATTGGAAGGGTTTTTTTGCTTTCATATTTGGAGATATGTTATCTTAGGACATGAAGAAGTATGCACATTAATAGTGAATTGAAAGTCTACTTTCTGTATTGCATACAATCAGATATTTCTTAATTAGCTTTCAGAAAAGGAATAAGATATATTCCCATCGCCTTATCTATCAAATAAATAATAAAAAAATTATTTACCTTTTTGAAATTTCAGCCCACCAAATGCTTCAAATATCAAACAAAGTCAATTCAGATAGCACTATCTCATGAAACAGTGTACAAATATTTTCAAAATTACCACACTTTCATTACTCAAAACCAAAAATAAAAAACATGCCAGCCAGGTCTAAAAACTCAGGAGTATTCTAAAAATAAAATACATTTCAGTTTCTTTTGTGCCTGGTATTTCGCAATCCTATAAAAGTATATATAATCTAGTTTTTCTCCATATCCATTTTTATAAAATGAGGTGCTTCCTTTTTTTATGAAAACTAAGATTTTCACCTAATCATTTCAGTCAAGGAACAGAAGATTTAAAAAAAATGTTGTGAGGTTTGCATTTAATTTGCAAGAGTTGGCAGTGCTGCATTTCAGGAAGTGCCAGAATGGTGCTTTCTGAGACTATGTGCATCAGCTGTTCAGTGGAACACAGCAATACTCTATAGCCCTTCGAGGCAGCAGAAGAAGCAAGTAATGGCTAGGTCAGCAAAGGGGATTTAACAATGACATTATCCATGTTGAAATCTGATCAAGAGGTCTCTACTTTTAGAAAAAGTACAAAGAGATTTTTAATGACAAGTCATTGGGAATTTGTTTTTTCATCATATTCAAAAACACACCACACCTTCACTAGCCGAGTTCCTTCTGGGGTCACACTGGGACGCTGACTGAGAGCAAGCACTAGCTTAGAACTAAGGTCTTTCTTAAAGACTGTTTGAGCACTGACTCTATATGATAAAAGCAGCTGAAATCATGGCACAAAATGCTCTGGTTAAAACGGGGGACATCTCCCGAGAAGATTTCACTTTTGAAACCTTTTCCATGTCATGGGAGAAGTGAGCAGTTAGGACAGCGCTGAGGATCACATCATCCCTGTGGAAAACAACAGCACTACTGGATTTCTAGTAAATGTGGAATTTCTGGCCAGAGTTCATACAGCATTTTCATTTCTCTGATCCCAATGTTATTTCCCATCAGACCAGATATTTGAACTAATCTATCCTAATCTAGTTCTTGCATTCTTCTGTTTTCAAAGAAAAAAGCACATTGATTTTTTTGTCTTCAGACTGACAATGACACTATGCAGACTAATAGTGATACAGTTATGAAGTCCAGCTGTCTTTGGTAAGGAAAAACCATTAACATTGGCTCTCCCTTTATCCTTTTCTTTTATATCTATTTGCTTGTTAGCTGAACTTTCTATGTACCTCTTGAAACCCACGGTGATAATTCATACTGATTGCAAAAGACATGCTAGAAGAAAAGGCTGCAAAGCCACTTATTTGTAGTTATCTCAGTAGTTGATCTTAGCCAATAAACTGCTGACTGATCACTGCAAATGTTTCTGCTTGTATGAGATATGCAATGGCCTGATACTTAGCTCACTTTAGCTTCTGTTCCTGCCAGTCTTTTAGTGCGACAGCTAAAACGGTGCACAATGCCCCAGCTCAGAAAGTCCACAGCACAAATGATGCACCATGTCTCAGAAGTGGAGTGGTGCCTGGGCTGTTCTGAAATACTCCCTGCTGGACCATCTAGCACATGTCATTGGTATCACCTTTGAAGTCACCTAGGTAACTACTCTTCCAGCAGTTGCAGCTACAGATGGTAAGGGGAAATATATAGCCACACTTCTAGGCTTTGTCCATCACAGTTATAGTGTATTTTAAAGGAGACGGTGAAAGGGGCAGAAAGTGACAAGTGTGTGCATGCACATGGAGTGTAGGAAAGAAACGCGTAGCTTAGGGACTACTCTGATTTCCGTTGACAGCTCTGTTCTTTCTAAGGTAGCACCCTGGGCTTTTCCCTATTTCATTTTTACCTTTAAAGTGCTCATTGTGATGTCCTTCCTCTATCAGAATGACAATGCATGCTGTGTCTTGTGCTCCAAGGGTTCAGCTGCCAGCCACAGACGGCAGCCCTTCCTGGCATTTCACAAACAGCCCTGTGGTGGGCGCAGCATGCTGCTTCAGGACAGGCTCCCTATTCACCTGCAAGGTAACAACACATACCAATTAAGAACACTGAATAAGCAGAATTTGGATGTTAAAAACTTTTCATCTGTGCCTCTCCCTCATCTCTAGACAGGCACTACTAGCTACCTACAGGCGCTTTTATCTCCTAAATCCAAATGGGAATTTTATCCTTCATATGGCCTCAGTTTTGAGCTGCCTGACCCAGCGCAAAGCTAAGCCAGTCTGTGTAAAGATACCCTCCCCGTAGCCCTCACACACTGTGAAGGAGACAACTAAACACAACATGCAGCAGACTGCACAGTCGTACAGATCAATACTGTCATTGCTTCTCTTTATTCCCTGCCTGTCCCCATCCATCTGCTTTCTCTTGTCTTAGAAATGGCATCTTTTGGCAAATGGACTGGCTTTTTGTTCTGTCTTTGAACTAGATCTGGGGTTACTAGCCCACAATTAGAGCTCCTGCACACTACAGTACTCCAGATGACAAGCAGCAGCCCAGAGAAGCACAGACAGGTACACACACCAAACGCCTGCCCGTTACTCGTACGTGGCATCTGCGGTTGTGCAGAGGCACCTGCAAGGCCTGTGCAGCACTGCAGCTTCATTCAACAAGATAGGGATGCAAGTAGGATGCAAGAGACACAGGTCTACAGCAGAGATAAATTTTGGACATGTGGAGAATGTTTAATATAAATAAAACAAACTGTATGAATACAATATTTAGTTTTTAAAATGCTAGCTGTTCCAGAAGTAAAAAATCTAAACTATTATCCCTGAGATAGGCATCACAAAGTATATTTATATTTCCCCCTAGGTTTTATTTTGTGTTCATTAATATATACAACATCTTCATTTTTAAAAATACTTTGTGAACCACATGCTCTCTCTGTGTACTTTTATGGAATTGCTATTAGAGTTGGATGAAATTGCATTTGCATTCAAGGCAGAACTCAGCTCCTATAATCACGCCTAATTTGTTGGAGCACTGAGTATTTAAATCAGATTATTATAATGTTTACAGCTCCCACAACCCCCAAATTGCATGATAATTGTCATGTCATGCAATTTATAGCTATGCAGACTCTGCATGAAGACTGACAGGACCATTGTGTATATTATTAGTGAAACATTTGTGATTCTGAAGAAATTATGAGGAATCCAAAAGAAATCTGAAGAGCAGATTCTTAGTACCATGTGTACTATGTAGTTTAAAGTAAACCCACTCCGTTGCACCACTGAAAATGTGCAGGTTTTTCCTGCCCTTTGAGTTCCTGGAGGAAGGCTTCAGCTGACATGTTCAGAGGTTCAGGTGGTCAGTAGCCCCAGAGTAAATACAGACTGGTGAAAGCTTAAATATTCTGCAAATACACGTTCTTCAAATAGTAGGCACATTTACTTCCTCAAGTTTATTCCTGGTATCAAGCAAAAAATATAAGGAATGAATTGTGAAGTATTCACCAAAGAAAGAAGCTACTAAGTACCCGGACAGGAACTTCCATGCTGCTTGAGTTTCAGCTCTGCTTCCTCCATAGAAGCAGCTCTATCTGAAATTCAGTGGCTGAATAGCGGTCTTGTAAGCAAAGACGTGACACTGAAAGAAATGCACCTTGCTGATTTTAGAGCACTTAGCACAGTGTGGTAATGCTTCATGAGTAAGTTTGTAGGTGTCACTATAAAATCATTAAGAATAGTACTTTCTCATTAAAAGGGGGAAGGGAAAACAAAAGGCAAGACAATGATGTTTTCTGTCTCCAAACTATAATTCTCAACATTAGAAAATGCACAGTTGCTAGAAACGCAGTGGTGATGCCACTGCTAAAATTCTCTATGAGAAAGCTGTGAGAAACGCTGCTCCATTTTCCATTTCTCAAAGGCAGATGCCCTCCACAGTGCCATAGCTGCTGCTCGCTTCCCCACCAGTGGTAACTCCATGTTCTACTCTTTTAACTGAGTAATGGCAAATTAGTGGGAAAGAAAAATGAAGGCACTGTAATGATCAAAGAGGAATTTTTGCAAAAAGGCATGTGTGGTTGGTTGTTAACTGAAACACAATGTCAGTGGTTCTGTTTAAACAGGAAGCAGATTCTTTTGTTACTCATGGAAAGGCTGGTGGAAATTTGCACAGCCTTTGCAAACTGTCATTTTGGAACATCATCTTTGTGGGATCTCAAGCACGTTGCCGGCAGGGAGACCAAGCGGTGGCAGAAGGGACTGCCCTGTGGCTTGTAAGGAAATTGGTTATGAATAAACCTCTGGATGAAGGCAGGTTCTGTAGTATCTACGTGACATTGTGTCCACCATGTGGGCCGATGGGCTGAAAAACAGGTGGTCGGCAGCAACTGCCAAATCACCATCTTGACCTCATCATTAGCCAATAAAGAAATAGAGCAGAAACAAGTTACAGATGGCAAACAACTAAATAAAAAGACATTAGGCTGCCAAGAGGAGCTCTTCTGGGGAGTAAATTGGCCCTAATACCACCAATTCTGACTAAGAAAAAGAAATGAAATCGTTTGCGTAATTTACTCTATGTATTCAGTGCGTGAGTATGATTCATATGGCCTATCATTCAAAACAGGAATAGTTTAAAGTGTTTAGATGGTCAATGATTATCAACAAGACAAATATTATTTTTAAAGATGTAAAGATATTTTCATTTCAAGAAAACACAGGGAGCCAGAAAAAGAAATAGATCCTAGTGATCAGGTTGTTCTAAAACAAAATGGAGAGTGGCTAAACCATAAATTAAAAATCAGTCTAAAATTACTTTAACAATCAAAAATGCAAGAAAGTAAAACAATTGTTCTTTTTTTTTTTTTTAGAATTGAAAGAATTCAAGTTCAAACATGCCTGCCAAAGATTCAAAATGTAAAACAATATGTGGGACTGAGCAGCACTGGGATACATTACAGGACAAACGTGCAAGATAAATGAAACACAACAGCTGAAGTATCCAAATCTCCTGTGAACTGTGTTAGATAATCAACATGAATGTGGTGGACAGTGACCCAGGAAGCCCAGAAGCTCCCGAAGACAAGGGTAAAACATTAGGTTAAAAACAGCCATTTACAAAAGGGCAGAGACTAACCATGCATTTGTCATTGCTTTTACAAGTGAGAAAAGAAAGATGGGAGCTAATGAAGGAGAAGGTGGCAACAATAGAGTTATGATGGTATTGCCTTGCTAGAATTTATTTGTAAAGCTTCTCTTTTTAACACAGCAATCCGGCCAGAAAAGGAGTGGAGGTTTGTAGGATTTTGTACACCCACGAAGCCTTATGGTAGCTACATCAAACAGCAAATGGAAGCAACATCCAACAGAATTTACAGGTGCTAAGACACAAATACCAGATCTGGGAAAGTATCCGTAAACCTAAACTCAATTCTAACTATGACACACAAGATAACAGGGATTCAGAATTGCTTCAGCATAGAAAAGGAGGTGCTGAAAAGGTCTGGCCTGTCAGTCTTACTGGGATACTCCTTCCTTCTAAAATCTCACAAATAACAAGACTCATTAAACTTCTCTGTTAACGTTGGTTCTTCTGCTATTCAGTGTTTGTTTGTTTTACCATTCAGCACAAACAAAATGAGTTTGTAATAAAGTTCAGGGCCATTGTTAAATCTCAATGGCAGATGAGAGCAAATCTGAAGAGAAACCAAAAAACCCGCCCGACTCAGGAAGCATGGGATAGCATTCTGCTCTACATGGTTTGCCCTGGGCAGCACTTTTCCCTTACAGCCAAGCTGGGATGGGCAGAGTCCCGCTGGGAAATGCCAGACTAGGCAGCCTACCCCCCTCACCCCCCTACACATTTCTGTAACAGAGAACAGTCAGATCTTCATTAAATCAAGCAGTCGGTCTGACCAGGCTCCATCCAGCCTGGTGCTGCACAAGCAGGGCACTTCTAACAGCAACCAACCGCACTCTGGGCCTTTGTGCGAGCGGCCACGCTGCCGCCACGGCACTGCCTGCAGCCCTCCCTCTGCGTTTTAGTGATGAAGTGACAAATCTACAACACTCCTAAACTGAGCTTAGCCAGGACTAAGCAGGGGGCTAAGCAGGGCAGGGGGCTATTTCTGCATGAAGCCGCACCACAGCTGTCAGGTCAGCTTGTGAGCATCACTGCTGGCTGGACTGGTGGCTGTGTGGATGGACTTCTTGGTTTATAGATGCTCAAAAGCGCACAAACAATTCCCTGCAGCATGTAATCTCTGGTTCCAGGATGTCTCTGTCTCTATCAAACACTACTATGTGTTTGACAGAGAGACTAGCTCGAAAGTTCTCTGATTTTCTTTTAAAAACAGGTAACTATTTATTTAAGGTTATTATTAAACTAAGTTTCAGCAAGCATTTTAAACACAGTATGTTGTAGAAGTTCATATAAACTGCACCTGCAAGTGACATCTTTGCAATAGTCTCTTACATAGGAGGCTCAAAGCTATTTCTTGCCAGCAGCAGCGATCCACAGACTTAGATGTTGTTAAAAAGCTTACAATATCAGCAGGGCAACTGCTGCCTCCATTAGAAACATGATACTAAGATGCTGATTAATACCAGGAGGGGGCTTTAATCAGCCAAAGCCATATGCTATTTAACTTAAGATGAAAGTGCAAATGATAATCATTATTTCAGAAAGGATGTATTTAAAAGAAGAGCAGAACAGCAAGTGGCATCTTTTTATCATTAGAGCTTCTTCACGCAGCCCCTTTTTCTCTAATGCTTTATAAGCTTTTATGAACATCTGGATCATTTCTTCATTATATAGGCTTCCAATATCATTATGTTTGATGTAGCATTTTTAGTGGAGCTATGCTAAACTTCTAAATATACAATTAATTCCTATTAATTATAGTTTTCAAACTGGTGAAATTATCCATCATTAACTTAATCACTTGTATTTTATCTTAAAATTGTATTCACTCTTTTATAATCCCTACATCTAAAGCCATTTCTTCCCGAGGCTTTGTGTGATGTTTTGCATGCTGTTTGTATAAAGGTTTGCCAGCCATTTTCAACTGCTTGTAGAACTGAAGCTGTCAGCAGCAGACCATTTTAAAATAGAACCTAATTCATCTTAGTTGTTTTACCAAGGAGTGCTTCAGAGAGAAGGGGGAAAAAAAAAAAAGATTGAATTTGGATCTGTAAAGAGCAAGACTTCATTAGACCTGATGAAACTTTAGTGCTATATTCCCTACATGAATGGGGGGAGGAGAGGAACCTTAAAAAGGGGAGACTAAGGTAAGAGAGTTATTCACTGGCTTCCACTCCATGTGGTAGTAATTCAGCATGAATAGTGCCAAATGATTTGGAACTCTGCATCCACTGTACTTGAAGAATTAGGAGCATCTTTAATACCAAGTTACAACACATCTAAAGAAAAAAGAAACTTTTTCAAAGCTTTTTTTCTGAACACTCTGGCCTCACTTTAGGTTTATTCTGTGACTTAACCTGGAACTTAAATTATGACATCTTCATTGAATGCCTCCCCCAGTCTCCAAGCCCAGAGTTGGAGCTATGTTTCCTTTTCTTTGATATGACATTTGCAGAACAAAAAGAGAAACAGAGGGTGAAAAGCACCAGAACTGACCTGCTTAGTTCTTGTCAGCCTGCTTTCAAGACACTGGAAGTCAGAAATGGTGCAGGGAGCCAGAACTGCTGTTAGCACTGATGAGACATAAGTATCAATTTAGTGGGACGTGGTATATCCAGTATGTGATAATCCAGTTGTTATCATTGACAAATTTTTAGTTCTCAGCACTCCTCATTGCAGAAATATCTGGAGTGGGTGGTCAGGCTTAGCCATTGTTTTCACTCCAGTCAAGGTCTACTTAAGCCTCTTGAATCTTCTCACATTGCTCCACGGCTCTTCCCACCTTGAGCCATTGACCCTCCACAGAACAACAGAGCAGGGTAAATTGGAGTTATGCATATGCCAATGCAGCATGGAGTCTCTGCAGCAGTGCACTCCATGCTGCTAACCTGGACTTCCCAGGCAGCATCCTTCTGATTCAAGCCAAGGCCCAAAGAAAGCTGTCCACCTTCTGCACTCTTACCCTGTCACAGTCCAGAGCACACTGCTGGTGCCTGGTTTGTATACACCCCAAGGAACAAAGCTGGAAAAGACACTGGAAAAGACAATTCTCTTCAAAGTCCATCATTCTAAGCGGGTATTTTCTAATTCCATCATGCTTCTCCACTGTTGCAACTTTTTCTCTGCTGGACCTGAAGGAACTTAAATGACATTCACATACATCTTATTTTTACAAGGAATGTAGTATTATCCTGCTTTTGTAATACAGGCTCACAGAATACCTCCTCTGCTTGAATTTACCAGAGAACGGTTAAATACTTTGAGAGCATGAAGACCTCTAATTCTCACAAATAAGGCTGTCTTCTGCTTGTTTTTATTTCCACTGACATTCCGTGATAGCATATACTTTCCATAACTTTACCTTAAATTTGGTTATTTAATTGTCTCCTATAATTTCAGAGACCTCTAGTCACAGCTCTGTCTGTCCCATTCTCCTGTTCAGGTTATTTGGAGTATTATTCTCTTTACTCATGATACCATGTGATATCAAATTTTGGGCTCACAGTTCCTTAAAGTAATGCTTTTTACTTACAGTTCCAGCTGCCTCAGTATCACAGAACCATGTGTTCCTGCTCTGCTTGTCTCCCAGACTCCCATTTCAGGAGGCTAACATACTTAAAAATACAGTTCCCAGTGCCTCAGATTACAAGGAAGCTCATTCTACATCACTCCCCCTCTCTTCCATCACATATTGGAAAAATCTTCTTGCTTCTGTCAAAAAAAAAAAAAAACAACAACACAAAAAAACAGCTTGACTGACACTGGAAATTCGTGTTCCAAGAGAGAGACTGAGCAGGAGCTAAAGTTTGTTTTATTCCTTCTGTAGTGAGACAAGTTGTCGTTGGTTTTGAAAACTTGTGGCTGCATGAGAGACCCAGCAGCAAAGCTGCTCCTGCTGGGGGTGGAATCCTTCGGTCTGCTTTAATCACTACTCAATTTCCTTCCAGCTCCTGCCCCTCCCTTGGTTCTGCTCTCATTTTTGCTCACCTCCTCTAAATGGAAATTTTCAAAAAATAAGACTCAGGCATACGACCCATGGCTCACCTCCAGGTGTGCCACAATATGCCTGTTCGTCACAGGGGCTGCGTTTGCTCTGGAGGGCAAAGCTTTTACCTTTGATCACTCCAGATGTATTTTCTCCTCATAATAAACTGAAAATTACAATCATCCCTTTTGGGTCTCCGACAGCTCATTTGCCCATTATTTCTTCAGTAAGGCATACAATGAATACACTGGTACAAAGCTACACAGTCTAATGCAGTTTTAAACCAAAATTCAGAAACAGTGAAAATGAACTGTCTCTCCACAAGTAAATTAGCTGCCAGGTGCTCCAAGATCAAGACTGCAACATCCAGATCCAACAAGGCTGGAACTTGTGGTTTACTTCAGAAGTTTCTAAATTAGGCTAACAAGGATGGCCCAAAGTTGACTCTTTCTAGTTCTGCATAATGTATGTACCTTTCCTTTGCAAATCACTCCTGGCTGAACACAGAGAGCAGAATACTCCCAGTTGCTTCCAATACAGAAGACATTCACATGGCCACTTTACAAATTTATGCTGGAAAAGACTGCAGCTGCTTCAAGAATGTCAGAAGTGCTGGATTAGGCGCGTGGTGCATCTAGGCTAGTATTCTGTCTTCAGCAATGGAGAAGTAATCTTTAAATCCAACCCTTTATTTCCTGTCTTTTAACTAGTTTTCAGTCCATAAAACAATCTGTCTGCCAATCTCATGGCAACTCAGTTTCTTCAACAATCTTTTGTGTGGAACCTCATAAAAGGCTTTTTGAAAATCTGCGTGTTGATGTCCACTAGGTCTCCTCTATCCACATGCATATCGACACCTCGTTGAACTGCAGCAGGTTAGGGGCAGGATTTCCCATTCCAGAAGCTCTTGCTCAACGCAGCATGGTTCTTGACGGGCTCACTGACCTTTTTCTGAATGACAGACTGCTTTCACTGTCCTGTTTCTCCCAGAATTCCCTCTGGAGCTCATTTTGTGTTTCACTTACATACCAATTAAGTAAGATCAGACAGAGGCACCCAGATGGAGTTTCTTGTGTGCTTCAGGGTCAGCATCCTCATGAGTGCTACAGCCAGGGTTTGAACCGTCTCTGAGCTCCAGTGCACTCCCTGGCATTCAATAGGGTCAGTCCATTTAGTGGTGCAAAGGGTGTCAGAAAGTTGGCAGCTCCACCTAGCTGTATGATATAAACACAGTTTTGTACCTTCACTGCTGCCCCAAACCAGTCCCTCTTGAAGACTGTTTTATTTTATTTTTTTCTGACAAGGATCTCCAGAACTAATACACAGAGCCCTTAGGAGATTAAGGTGCCTGGCTCCTAACGGTCCCATTGCTTACAGAAGGGGCTGAGGACTGGGAGGTCCAAAGCCTGCTTGCAGGCTGGGGGATCCAGGGCAAATAAACAAACCAGCCAATTTAGTCAACAGCAGCAAGAACTAAGAGGCTCCATTAGTACTAAGAGGCCTTGGGCTGGAGTCCCAGCTCTGCCTCTGACAGGCCGTGGGGCCCTGCAAAGTCCTCCCATATCCATTGCCCTCTGCATTTATCTTGTCTGTTTAGATTGTGGTCTCTTGGTGACAGTGATTGACATGATACATTCGTTCAGTGCCAGTAAAACAGGAGTCGTAGCACAGCCCAGGTTAGGACCCTGGGGTGCTCCTCTAGTAACAACCTGCGCTCTCCTCTTCTGGCATTGCAATAAGCCATAACTGCATGATAATATCCACCTGCTTTGGGCCATCTGGTATGCATTAATGTCCCTGTGTGTTTTTGCATGTAAATGCAACTCTTTGAAGACTCTTCTTATTGTTACCAGTCATTGCTTGTTAAGTGCTGTCAGATTTTTCAGCACCATGGGGGAGAGAGGTGGATCCATGGAGCCTTACAGCTCAAGCAGAGCAGCAAACCGTTTGGAGACAACGTGCAGCAGATGAGGCAGGAGCTGGTTCCAGTTCAAAGTGCTCCCCAGGAGCTGACTGCATTGGAGGTTGCAGCAGGTTTTGAAGGAGCTGGCAAAGGGGACAGTGCTTGGGCAGTCAGTTAATAGGCAGGCTTTCGAGCATGCAGGGAGCAGCACATGACGCTGTGCTAAACAAGGAAGAAGATATAAAGATAGGAGGATGTGAGGCAGACAAAAAGAACAGGAGGAGGGACAGAACAAAACCAGAGCTATTCTCTAGGGAGGGACAAAACAGATCAAAGCTCTTAAGGCTAAAAAATTAAAATTGGTATAAAGGGATTAGATTAAACTGATGGAAAACAGTGGGGGGTGGAAAAGTTGAGGCTTTGTTTGCCACATGCTTTCTAGTGTTCAGCATCCCATGCAAGTCAGAAAATATAAGAAAGATCCATTTGAGACCCATAACACAGAGATACCTGATTCCGTATGACAAAGTACTGGCGAAAAATAGCCCTGAATTTCAGAGCTGGAGTACAACAGAAACATGATTCTGTAACAGATCTGTTCTGCTAAGCAGGGATTATCTTTGCATATGGTTTGTATAAAGCACCTCACAGGAGTGAGGCTGAATAGGGCTTTTAGGCCCAACTACAATACAAATGACACGATAACTCATCATCATCACTACTGTAAGCCGAAGCAGTGTGGTGCCCTGTGGAAGAATACTGCAGTCCAACGGCCTGAGAGAGAGAGACAGAGAATACACTTTGAACAAATTAATCTACTGGTTCTTCTATCTTTTCAAGATTCAAATGCCAAATCACCCCCTACCTGCCAGTCCTATTTCAATCCATCTGTCTGGAGAAACTGAACTGAGAGAGGATCGTAACAAAACGAGGTGATTAAGCCTCCTAGAACAAATGCAGTTCCTTCCGCACAAGTGCTGAGGGGTAAAACTTTCTTGCTTCCAAAGTCTTTTGAGAGTCCTGAAATTCTTTTCTTCTGTGTTGCATTTTGAAGCTGCTCCCCACGAATATCCTTGTCAGACAATACTAACTCTCTACCTACTGACTGTCAGTAGTTTTCACAGAGCTGACATTTAAAAGACTCAGAGCTTGAAAGCTAATCTCTCTTCTCAAAAGTTATATTTCCCAGCAAATATTTGGATATCTACCAGACAAATAAAGCAAACGTGGATGTCTCTGTAACAGTTCAACCACAAAGGTAAAGACTGTAGCAGACTGGGATTTAATTTGACTGAAAAGATACTTGAGAAAAACTGCTGTCAGTTTCGGCCCAGAGTTATATTAACTGGAATTTTTTTAAACACAAAAATCTAAATTAAAAATTCACTTTTGGAAATGCAATACTAAGGTTGATGCAGTTGTCTGCTGGAACCACAGTACCTATGAATGGTGGATTAAGGGCATCAGCAATTTGTCATGGCTCACAGCAAAGAAAATGCCTACAATGCCATGAGAGGTGTGATGACTGTGTTCATACTACCAAGTTATCCTGGGTACCATCAGCCTGGGTACAGCTGAGTGTTTTTACAACAGCACACACTTGAGTATGCTCAGATTCTCCGCGTTTTACAGCCTGTGTTAAATTCTGCTCTGCAACAGCTTCCCTGCTGCGTGAACCAGAGCTAGGTAAAGCCAGCTTGAGGGTACGTGGGATCCCCTCATGGCACTATGAATATATGACGAAGTCCTTGAAAATGTTTTGTTATTCTTTTTTAGATCTGTCCAATCCCACCGCACTTTGAATTAAGCCTAAATTTTAAATCGCAACAAGAGACCTTGACCATTTTTTTTCAGATCCTAAGGAGGAAGATCTCAGATGTTGCATACCAGCTTGGCTCAAGACACATTACTTCAGCTGCTTCTATTGCTATGAGTATTCTGTTCTGCCTAATGAGTCAGATTATTAAAAAAGCATTTCTTCCACTATGCAGCTGCAAGTAAACTTGAAAGCATGAGATTTGTCAGCAAATTTTGGGAGAGCTTCATGCAAGAGCAAAGAAGCCAACCTCCATCTTTCTGTTCCTAACACAACCGTTTTAGTTCTGCTCCTGTATCCCCTATTGCACTAGAATCTTCCATTCTTGTTCCCTGTTCAAAACCCAAAACAAAGTTCTGGAGCTTTGGCAGGGGAGAGCTCAGTGAAGCTCCAGCTGTGCACTGTGGTCTTCAGTAGGAATTTTTCCAAGAGCGCTCCAAAGGGATAGTGTGCAGCTGCACACTATCCACAGGGAAGCTTCCCCATCCTTGAATTTTCTAAGCTATTTCTTTAATGGACATGAAATCCACAAGTTGATGGTAAAAGTCCAAAAACCACAAGTCCAGGGAAACTGTTTAACAGCTGAGTCTTAAAATGATGCCATATTTCACCTTCATATACCTGTGAATCTCTAAATTACCTTGTCTTTTAGTCAGCTTGCACTGCCCACAGTCAGGTGGTTTAAGAATGATTTCTGTTCACTGTTGTCCCACCTTAAGTGAGAAAAAAAATTCTGACTGTTGACTTTGGACTTTCCCTGAGCCTCTTCCACACCTAATCCTCTTCAGCCAAGAAAGTCTCAATCTGACAGGGTGATCTGGATGAAAGAAAAGGTCATCTTTTATCCAGAATTTATTTTTGATCTTTGCACATTTTGTTAAACTAGAATAGAGAGGGAGAAAAATAAAAGCATGAGGTGATTCTTAGGAGTCATAGGTAGCTTTACAGAGAAAACGTAGGCATCCTGTCTGCTAATGTTATCTTCTCACAAGATGTCTCACACGTAAGAGTGAAAACAGACAAGGTATCAATGTTCCCATGCATTATAACCCACTTTTTTTTTTTATGAGTTAGCATCCCAAGGCTGCAAAGTTTCCAGGTAGTTTTGGGCAGCTCTGAATAATATATTTCATTAACAGAAAAAGTCCATGTTTATGCTTACCTCGTCCCCATATAGAAAGTGCTAATAAATATTATTTCATCATAATTATTCCCAATGACCAGATGAAAAGACTGATAAGAATTTAGGTGTCTTGACCAAAGCTATGAAGTTTTACCTCCTGTTTCCCTGGATTCCTGTGGATATCCATTCCTCAACTATCACACACCAAATATCCAGTCATCTCTATGTCCTGGTGAATATTTCTCATCCTAATGGGCAAGGCCCATCTCAGTGTCATACAGGTTAAGACACACAAAGGAAGCCTGACTATGTCTGAACTCACCATTTGTTAGATAGACCCAACACAACAGGCACCGCACAAAGGATTTTTATGCCCCGTTAATTAATAAAAACTATTTTGCAGTCTCAGTCCAGTAGACGGATGGTAATATCAAGACAATGATATATTTCAGGCTCAAATCCTTCGGAGCTGCCTCAGCACAGCAGAAGACTGGCGCAGCGCCCGAGCTCCCAACGCAGCCCCCTGGCTGCTCCCTTTTCCAGGGCAGCATGCCCGGTGCACTTGCTCTGCGAGCGAGTCAAGCGAAGTGCACGCAGTTGAGCAAACCAGCCTTTTCACCAGCATCAGGAATAACGAACAGGAAACATAAACCCAGTGCCAGCAGCAGCATGATAAAGCAGTAACACAGCCTTCTATGGCTAAGTTTCTAGTGATATCATGAGATGTTCTGTGACTGAAAAATGTTGGGTTTGAGTCCAGAAAGTATCTTCCCCTTCTTCCCAAAACTGCCTAGCCTCCCTGAGTGACTATCACTACATGACCATCTCTGGATCTTAAGTGAGTACTAAGTTAAATAATTGACACTTTTCTTTGTTTAATTCGGCATACGACTTCTGCAAGTTTTGAGACACAAGTCACCACAAAGCAACTGCTATAAACTTCCAAAATACACTGTGCTGCTTTGTACTTTCCTCTCTGTTGTTTTTCGCGGTATTACCTCTGTATCTTCTGAAAATTACACATTATCAAATTAAGAACAGTGGGTGGCACATTTATGATTGTTAAGTAAAACCACTGAAAGAATACTCATTTCTTATACAACAACAAGGGTTTTTGCAGAATTCCTGTCTTGGTTCCACACTTAAAAAAAAAAAAAAATCCACTTTTTCTTAATCTCTTAAACTTGGGCTAAGCAGAGTTTTAAGGTTTGCAGAGCTGTTCTCCAGCTGAGTGTTTCCTTTTAGATATGCACACCTCCTTGTTGGACATTCATTATCAAACCTTGTGTTTGCCTTTTATCTACAAGTCCTCTTCAGTGTTCAGCATAAACTACATGGACACCTTGCAGATTGACATTTCTTCATTCATGCTTTACCTTAAACAGCATGCGAAGACATCAAAGAAGAGCAGCCGACTTTGATGTTACAAAATGAAAAACGCCTCATGATTTGCCAGGACCAGGGGAACTTGTAGTTTGCTCTTTTTCCCTTAAAGAAAAACTACTGCTTTCCCCATGAATATGTGAAAATCTTCACCTTTTTCACCAAACTTGTATAAACATTTTGTTCCCAGTAAAAAAAACGGGCTGCATCTTGTTCCAGTCCATTAAATATGGGCCCCGGTGCCTAAACTATGGCAGCCTGGAGGAACACACACACTTCATTGAAAGGCTTATTTGTTTTGCACCTGTGACTTTTACACACTCCAGGTGCCGTGACCCCCACCGTCAGCTCACTAACACTGATAATCACAGCGCATGTGTTGGGTTTTTCACTCACAGGTCACTGAGAGGGATTTAGAAAAGCTCGGTCATTCCTGTGCTGTAGATGGGGGAACTGTGCAGGAACAGATGTTATTTGGTTCAGCCGTGGTAGCAAATAGCCAGCACACAACAAAGCAGTCGCGGTTCCCATGCGGGTGATTGACCAGCTCACTCTGGTCACAAAATAAGGGGCGATGGTGCTCAGCACCTTAACAGACACAAAAAGTGCCAACAGCCGTGGGGGAGGCCGGTCATACCTTATTAGGAGGTGCTGCGTACCCTGGTAGGAAAGAATTGATTTGGTTCATTATCTATGTTCCTGTTGTTCTGAATACATCCAGGGAGGTTCTCTTTGCGTGTTTTATTTCTCTGCTTGAAGAGGAGAACTGCCCTGTCCTTATGAGGACAGTGGGAATGTGCATAATTAGTCCAAGGCTAGAGAATAGAGACGTTCACAATGAACATTTGTTATTGATTTCCCAGACTGCAGTGGAACTGAGAAGAATATCACGAGAGGAAAAGACATGTAATTAAATGTGATTTCTTAGAATGCTGCCTAGCTAGGTCATTGCATATGTATTATTCGACTGCTTCAATGTAAAGCACACAGTTCCTCTCCCTGGTACAAAATCGTTTGATTAACCAGCCTCTGTTCACCGGTGGAAGGGGCCAGCCCTGTTGTTGTTTCGCTGCCAGCAGTGTTGCTTGTGCTATTTCTTTAAGACTCTTCATCAGATGTGGTTTGTCAGGAACATGCTTAGACTGTAAGTCAGAATAGAGCTCATTTTCTTTGATGTGCATTTGTAACGTGCCTCCTCCAAAAGGAGAGGAATGAAAACTTTGGTCACAGTGTTAATCTGCAAGAACTATGTTTTAAGCAACTGGATGTGAGTGGACTCTACACATACCGTAGTGTCGGCTGCTCCTTTCAAACAGAACTTTATCAATAATTGGTGCCAACACAAGAACATATGTCAAACATTTACCATAATAGATTGAGCAGGAATGTGTTTAGCCTCAGCCTTTTGCTGTAGAGAGACCTTTTATTTTCAGTTTAGGGTCTGAAATTTTCCAAAACAAGATGCCTAGCTATTTAACCTCGTTTCTTGCTGTATCATGCTTAAAGACCAGCACAGATATGATCGGTTTGACCAGTTGGATCCAGTGTTAGAGATTCTGCACTCCAGGTTTTTAACCTTGATCAAGTGTTTTGCATACCAAGGAAGCCTGAAAGTGAAAGGGTTACACTTCCTTGAAGGTCCACTTGAATGACTGTGAGAAGAGAGCCAAAATGGTAATCAGATCCCTATGAGATCATATTGAAAGCAGCCATGTCTATTTCAGAGAGTCCTCTGATGTTGCAGGGGTCTGTAAAACATTTAATCACTGGAGTTCCAATAAGTTGAGATTTGTTGTGAGTACTGTAGAGAGCACTCGCCTTAGATAAAATGCTGCCTGGTAATGCTCTTATGGCTACACGAGCCAGAATGCAATCGAATATCCATGGTGATTTAGCCTTGCATCGTCATCTCAGTGAGGGGGATGCAGGATTTTCACAGCTACATAGCAGTGGATTAATGTAACTACTCATAACAATTCACGGCAGGCCTGATCCAGCTTCTGTTAAAGCCGAAGTAAAGACGCTGTTTGATTTGCTGGGGAGTCTGGACAGGTGTTTGTGTGTCCCATCCTGTAACCGCCCTCCAGCACCACAGAAGCTTACCCAGGGTCCTCCGTTACCCTGGTGGCAGCTGTATGGACGTTGGTCTGCTCTCGTTACCCAGTGGAGAACAGGTGATTGCAATTCTGTCAGACAACTAAGCATTGGTACAGAGAGGTTTAATAGCTAAACCTCATCTACCTTGCTTCTATTTTATTTAAACCTGCGAAGTTCTGACTGACCTAGAAAATTAAGAAGTGAATGAGTGGGTTTTTGAAGACGGCTCTGCAAATACTCACAGATGTGATTGTGCGTGGATGAAACCAAAGTAGCTTAGCTCACAACGTACCTTGTCATCTGACTCAAAGTTTGCAGGGAGCCAAGAGAAAATCCTTGTTAGCCTATATTCTTTAAACAGCAAACAACACTTATCCAGTTATGCTTGCACCAAACAAACCTTTTATTAGGCCTAGCTTTTGAGAAAGCCCTTCTTCACTAATGGCTATGGTTTGTAGCTTACTTTGAGAGGTGCAGAAACCAAGCTAAAAATCGACCAAGATTAAAGAGCAAATTACTCACACAGGTCAATTCAAATGACCCCTTCCAGTTTCTTGCAAAAATCCAAACCAGTAGACTGTCTAAAGACCTTATAACACTGGAGAAATCTAAAAGGTAGTTTATGTCTCTCAAGTGGTTAAAAGAAAACAAACATCTGAGTCCATTTCATGCTATAGTTTCTAGCTTTGCTACCACTACCGAGTAGAAGAACAAGCAAGTTTGTAGGTACCTAGGCTAAAAGATGGTTCAGCACACAGTTTATTTGTTCTTTCTGCCTATACAAACAAAAACAATATATATTAGTTAAGAAAGAGAGAGAGAGAGACAATGTGTTTAAAATGTGTTTTTTTGTAGCGTAGTCTAGACCTTTTAACAACTGAATTGGAAAAAATTGCCTACTGGTAATTACCTACTGGGCTACCAGAGCCAACCAAATAAAATGGACACCTCTAATCAAAGAGCACTGAGTTTTCAGAGGTGGCTCTTGAAATACTTCAGGTTTGGAAACAGAAGCCTTAGAGCATCAATCCATTCCCCTTGGCTGACAGGCACTTGCTGAAGAATGGAAGAGGTTTTCCAGCAGATATTTTGAGTGTCAGGAAAAAAAAAAAAGTCAGGAATTAATGCGATTTTTGGAAGAATGATATTGCCTAAAAATACCATTGTTAGTACAGGTGGGTTTTTTTTTTTTTTTTTGACAGATTTAAGCAGCACCTTCTGACAGTATGAAGTTGTGTGTGTGACTTAACCTTTTCATTTCTGCCTTTTGGAGTTCAGTCTCTGTCACCGTTGCCCTCTGCATTCGTCTCTGTAGATTCAATGCTCCTGACACTCATTGTTATTCTGCTCTCTGCTTTCAGCATTATCCCAGTGAGATTCCCTCCTTGTCAAAGCACTGGCTCAGTACCTTAGAGGATTATCTGTTGATCTCTAAGATGTGTATGAATCCTTCTGGTTTCGCTATTGTTATTAGCCGGCTAAGAATGCCAAGATTAAAATGTTTAATACAAAAAATGTTCACAAGGTTATTTATATCACTTATATGATAGTAATAGAAATATCACAACAGTTTAGTGCTCTGCTGTGCATTACTGATAATTGTTTAGCAGCATCACACTCGCTTCCTTTCACCCCGCCTTGCTGCTAGCACCCAAGTACCGTACTACAGCACCTTTTCCCGGCTGCCTATCGGATGTTGTCAAAGAGAATTGTATAGAGGTGTAAGGATTAACCAGGTGAAATGCTGCACGCTCCCTTTGGTCTCCAGGCCAAACATTGAAAAGCACACCATCTATAAGCCATATTTATCCTCCTTTTTTCTTGAACCCCAAATAAGCCCTGGTCAAGTCACAAATCACCCTAAGTATTCCCATTAGGCATTAGCCTATTCTAAAAGAAATACTTGTCGGTACCAACTCAGATGCAGGAAGCCCTTTTTAGTTTTGTAAAAGCTGTGTAGCAGCAGAGATGGAAAGGTAGAGGAAGCAGATTAGTTTCCCAAGCAGCAGTTGTGCCCATTTAAGGTGCTTACACCCCTTGCCTTTGGCTGTAGCAGCAGCAGTACACTTCTGTACCGGTGTCAACGCGTCCAGGCTAGGGAACTTGCCCAGCCTGAATGGGCCTCCTTTCCAGGCATGGTTCCAGCCAGCTCCAGGACTTCCTGGGCTGCAGCTGACAGGGTCCCAGGAGGGCCTGCAGCCCTCTGAGGCCAGGCAGCAGCTTCTGCTCCTCCTGCACTCCCTGCAGCCTCTGGCAGCCCTGCCAGCAGCCTTGACACCGAACACCTTGCTCCAGCACACCCAGCAGTGTAGCTCCCTAAGAGGAAGAGCAATCCCTCCCTGCCTCCCCCCTGAAATCCCACCTCTTTCTAGAAGAACACAATACAGACATGAACAAAAGCAGAAGACTGAATACTGTGCTGTCAATAAGGGTGAAAAGAATAATCGGAATTACAATAGCAAGAGCCATTATCAGACTGTCACCCAGCACAAGGGACTGGGAGTTTTGAAAGGAGAGGATCACCCATTTGCTGCAGGCCTTAAGACAAGCCCTGACAGTGCTGAGGAGCCTTGGGAAGTAACGTCTCAATGCTGAGGTTTTTATCCCATCCTTTAAATGCATGCAGCATCAGCTGCTGTCAAAACTGTAATGCTACACCAAAGTACCTGCTAGTATTGCCTATTTTGGTAATACTTACTTAGTGCAGATTTGGGACCTTTGTGAGGCATCATGATCTCTGGAAATTTCATAAATAAACTAGTTCATTACTAGCCTAATTAGCTGATCTCATATAGCTGGAAATCCTGGTTAAGGATACTGGTCTGCTCCCTCCACGGTGGCAGACAGCAAGCATTACACAGCAGTGACCCAACCACTTCTGTCAAATCTTTCCAACATCTCTGTTTTTGTTCCAGAAAACAAGGGGTATGTTGCATTTTTTGCTTGGCGCTACGGCTGTAGTACATAGCACCACTGTAATGTTAGATTCACATTTGTCTTCCCACAGGTGCACATGTTGTTGTGGTTAAGGGAGAAAACTAGTTCTTGTATCATTAGAGACTTAAGAAGGGCTATCACACTGAACTATTACACCACTCAACCTAAAAGTATTGTCTACAGACAAGTCTCCTTACCTGAGGAGCTCAGAAGCAGGAACTAGAAGTGTAAATGCCTTCAGCAACAGGCGAAAAAGAGGAAAAAAAATCAATCTGTTACAAGTGGCCAATGCAGCAAATTGGAGCTGACAGTCTTATTGCTAATTGAACTACTACTATATCATACAAAATGATTAAGGACTTAACTGGGTCTAACCTTCTGTGACTAGAGATATGAAACTCATGGCAACCATGATAAAATACATTAGCAGTTTAGGCTCTTACTGTAAAGAATAGCTGTCATTTTATTTGATTTATCAACAACACAGCAGGCATCTTGACAATATGTTCTGTATGTTACAGTGAGACCTGACAGTTTACAGGACATCAGGTCTCCTTTACAGGAAGATGAAGCTTTGTTGATTCATTATTCCCTCAAGGAGTCCATAATTGTGGATTGCAGTGTTAAACAAGTGTGGACTGAGCACTTAGATCCCAAAGAATGAAAAATGGGACTGTTAAAAGATTAAAGCAGAAACACTGGAACACTTTAGAAAGAAAGGTCACAATACAAAAAAAAATTGTGTGTGTGTGTGTATCTCATCATCAGATGATCAAGTTAATTACTGGTGATCAGGCATAAAGTAGCTATAATTGATACCACCTTCAGAAAACTCAAGGTTTCAGATGGGAGATTAAATCTGGAATTAAAACAGAGTTAAATTTAAATTCCAGAGTTCACTGGAAGCTGTACTGGAATGAAAGAAAATCTGAAGTCAGCCCTGTGCTTCTAATTGAAGCAGTTTAGAAATGCAAACTTAGAGCTGACTGTTACACTTAGAGGAAAGAAAGCATCTCTTCACACTAAGCGTTTTCATCTTTCAATCTCAGAGCATCATTACAAGCAAAGAATTCAAACCTGTCACAGCCCTTCAGCTTTACAACTTAAAACCTGCTGCAGAACTACGGCTGAGCCAAGCCTTTCTCTCTTGAACATCCTAGAGCAGTTTGTGGGATTACTGCCTCTAAGTGCCCCTTCTGCCTCCTCTCAGACCCTAAGAGACTTTGAAACATCACAAATTCACTTGCCTTGTGGAAGATGATTTTCAGATTAATTTTTTTGTTTATTTTTATCCTTACAGTAATTTTCTACCCAGAACTCTGAAAAAAGGCGTTCATATCCAGTCTGCCTCAAAAGTTATCAGAGCTACAAACCAGGTAGGAAGCAAGCTCACTGACCTAAGAAGAGTCAGCTGAGGCCCCCTGAAGGAAATAGGAAATAGGAAATGACTGAGAAGGAAAATCAGAGAAGGAAAAATAAAAAACTAAGGTCCATACTGGCAGAGTATGGAGTATTTCACCCTATTTAGGGTGAAAATGTCTAATATTATAGCTGCCCAGAAAAAAATGCAGGAAAGTAAATTCAAAAGTTCTGAACATTTTTCATGCTTTTTTTTTCTTGACAGTTAGTGTTGCCGATTGGCCCCACTTACAGACAACAGAAGTTACACTCATTCTACACTTTTTAAATGGCTCTGTGTTCGGGCTGGCCCAGAACACGCTGCAGCGTTGGCCACGAGGGTGGTATTGACAGAGGACATCAAAGTGAGCAAGGTACGAGGCATCTCCTGGCAGCCACAGGGAACGACAAATCAACTGGTTATTTTCATCAAAGTGATAGAAACAGAGTTGATCAAAACAAGCAGAAGGCACTGTTCTGTTTGGTCTGTACACTTTGTACGCTGCCACTTGGGAACTTAATTAGTCTGCATGCTTTATGTTTCTATCTTTAGTCTGATGGCATACAGCTGTTCTTTTCAACATCACTGCCTACTGCCCTTTCGCTGCTGTTGGGGCACATTTGTAAATATGTGAGGCAAGATGGCCTGGAATTTAACCCTCTGCCAGTGCAGCCCAGGCTTATTGGTGAATTGCGGACCTGGAAAGATGGAGGTGCCGGGAGGGCCTCCGTCGGCCCCCACAGCCACCGGGCTTGGGGTTGTTCTAGGTTGCTGGCAGGAGGTTGCCTCTCTGGCCATCGCTGCTGGAGTCAAGCCTCATAATTACCCAATTAATTAACCTAAGCTGCATCTAGTAAAGGTGTCTAAAGGCAGGGCCCTTGGTGGTTGCCTAAAACAGGTTCAGCCCAGGTGGTTTTAAAGCGGTAAAACGTGGTTTTGAAATGATGAGGTAAATGGCTGCATCGCCTCACAGGATTTTGTTTGTTTGTTTGTTTGTTTAATTATGGCAAGGAGGCTCAGTGTGCTCTCATCCCTGGTAGGAAAACATTACCGCACAGGGACAAACCCCAGAGACACACAGCACTCCTCATCCTGTCACCAGGCCTTCCCTGCAGCAAAACTCAGCCAAAACGCCAAAAAACATCATTCTGACAGCAACCGTACCTGTCACGGTGGGGGAGGCACCACACCGGAACAGCTTCTCCTCAGCTGCCATCTCACCAGTGGCACTGGTGGCGGGGGGGCAGAGCTGGTGCTTCCCTGGATGATCACAGAGGCTGTGGTGGCAGCAACCATGGCTTCCCTGTGCACTGAATGGGCCCTGAGGGCCACACAGAACCTTCTGAACCGTGCTAGGGCTGCCCCAGGGAACCTTCCAGAAGGTTCCATGAAGGTTCCTTAAAGGTTCCATGGAGGCACCTCAGGTTGGGGTAGGTTTAGGTCAGAGGGATTTGGAGCAGGGATCAAAAGCCTTCCCGATATCTCTGCTGCCAGCACAGTGGCTGACTGCACGCCTCTGGAATGTCCTCCCTCTGGAAAGGCACTCAGGCCCGTTCCAAAGCAAGGAAAATCCGCCTGAATTATCAGTGCACTGAGGGTTTCCATTAACTGTGGGGTACAAAAGCTGATGCACTTAACAGACTCCTGGGGTCATGCTGTGTGCTACCTGTGAGGCATGTGGAGCAAGAAAGAAGTGTGGTCTGGAAACGCAAATAAGATACATCTAAACAAGGAGTGAGGCCTGGATGTGAAACACATTGTGAAAGTATGAAAGGAAAACAAGCAGTAGTGGATTTAAGACTCATCTTAAATCTTTGTGCTGCAAAGATTATCCTTGCTTTTGTTTAAATTCATTCCCTCTGAAAGGCATCCATGGCATTCATCTGCAGCAGCAATGCTAGACCTTCTTTTGAGGTATCAAGGCCTGGCGCTTTCCCCAGAAAGTCTCCTGTCATGATTTATTGCTGAGTGTCTGTAGGAGCCAGTGACCAAGATTGTGCAAGGATTTGGAAGATGGGAGTAAAAATCCAGGACTGAGATCGTGAGGGGTCCATGGCCTGTTCAGAATGCAGTGCAGGAAAGAACAGCCTACTGAAGCTGCTGGTTGGAGACAAACTTGAGCAAAGTCTCAGCAGTGAGACATGAGCTCCCACTTCTGGTTGCCTATGTGTCCAGCGTCAAAATGAGCATTAGAACCCTATTCGCAAATCTACTGTGGTTACATCTCAGAGAGAAGTACAAAGCTGGCTTTATAGGCTGAGGCTGACAGGAGAGGAAGGGAATGCACCTCTGCAGTACATGCAATAAATGAGATTCTTCAAAATACCTGTGCTTATGTGTTTTGTACGTTTCCTGCACAGAATATAATAGCATTGCACTTTCAAGTGGGACATGAATACTTCCCAACTGGAATGCAGCCAGCATCCTCAGGTCCAGCAGTAACCCCCCAGTTCAGAGAGCAACTAATTTTTCTCAGCAGTTAAGAAGTTACACATTCATCCACTCCCCAGATTTACCAGATAAATATCCTCCAACACCTTCCTCCTCCCCATTACTTTTTGTCTCTCATAATCATTTTTCTCATATCCTAGAAATTCCTGCTTTACTACCTTGACAGTGATGGTAATGTCAGGTGCTGCATATCATACCACACTCATGAGTTTTACATTCCTATGACATGGCAGACTTTGATACAATTACAGCTTGGCTACATATCTTAATTTATGTTACAATATTGCTGTAGTGATATCGGAGACAAATGTTTAATTCACAGAACCTCAGTTTCAAATTGCAGTCCCTGAATGCAAACAGCAGACTTCAGTATTTTTTCATCAATTTCTTAGTTCATAAAAATCAATTTTTGTAGAGTTTTTACGCTGTACATAAAAGACTGTGGCATCAATTAGCCTTAATTCTTTTTTTTTCTTTTTCTTTTTTTTTTTTTTTCTTTTTTGGAAACCTCTTTGTAGGAAAATCTCATATTTCAGCAATTTGCATTATCCACACAATCTGCTTTGAAGTTCTAAGTTATGGTAAGAAAAGGATCCACTTATCTGCACATAAAAAATGTTCAAAGCTTATAAATTCCCTGAAACAGATGTACATTATCATTGGATTTGCCTTTCTCTCTTTGCTGTTGCATGGCTAATAGAGTTTCATGTGCCCCCTCACATCCTCCCCATTTAGCATCTTTTCTCTACAGAAGCATGCACCCTACTGTGCCAATCCACACTTCAAAGATTTCTGTCTATCTATTAGAAACAAAGCACAAAGTGAGAACATATGGCCCCTTTTAAATTTCCCACATTTAAGTCAATATCGTTTCTTTTCTCCTTTGGCAAAGAAACATAATAAGGTTTATCTTCTCCCTTCCTAAATCTGCTGGCTCTCTCAAACTGCTTGTGCCAATTCAGCAGTTACTTTGCAGCATCAGACTTGGCAGCACATATGAAAACAAAATCTCTAATTTTTCAAATTGCTTTTATTTCTCCAGATCAAGAAGATGCATTTAAATGATGAAAAAGGACAAAATGTAACTGCACACTTTCAGATAAGTGGATTTTAAACCCATGAAAGGGCACAGCAGAGAGTCAACAGCAAAAAAAAATTGTCATATTCAAGTTCTTTTCACAGTGACATCTTTACAAACATTTACTATCATTGACTAAAGGGATGGAAGAGCATTTTGGAATTTGAGGCCTTACTGAACATGAGTATTCACTTCTTTCGTGTCCCAGAGCATCTGCAGAAACCCAGCATAATAGCGTTTAGGGGAGTGGTTAGGCCATAATGAAACGTTGCTGTCTCTTTTGAGGTACAAGAATGGTTACTTGCCTCAGAATCACGTTGGGTCTTCACTTTTCTCTGCTGGGGTCACAGACATAGTGAACGTACCTCTTCTGTGCCTGGAAGCAGAAATTTCTGACCATTTCTTTGGAGTGACTCCATCCCGTGCATCCTCGGGGAGGTGGATAACAGGACAAGCAGGATGCAGGCTTAGCTCATGGTGAGTTCTGCTGTTCAGAGGATTTCCTCTGTTTGTGGGCATTAAAAGCAGCATCTAGATGAAAAAAGGCTCTCAGTAAAATAAACGTCATTAGATACTGTTAGCCACATAGGTAGTATCCTGTGAATGCTGCCTACCTGATTTATGATTCAATTATAAAGAAACAGGTTGTGGGGATGATGTTTTCAGCAGGACAAGGAATGACAAGTCTTGCCCCACTCCTGGAAACACTATGATTTACTCCTTTAATTCATCATCTCTAGCTAAAATGACTCCATGTTTCAGACTCCTAAGCTGTCAAGTTTGTAATCTTTAAATTAATTGATTTTAGCATCCATTTATCGGACCAGGAAAGTTCTTATAAAAACCTGTCCCTGATCAGTGCAAGCTGTGAGTGCCCCAGAGCCCTGATTCCAAGCAAGTGTAAATTGAAGTACCTCTGTTTACATCTGCTGATCCAGTTAAGCCGCACAAAGTTTCCATTGAAACACATAGAAGTCACATGTGCAGAGCCATTGAGGGATATGGCCTTAACAGATGGCATAGCCAAACAGCAAGAAGTTGTGATTAAAGACATCAAAAGTAAAAAATATTCCCTGAGAAGGCTGTAAAGAGACAGGAGGAATGTGAGGCCCACAGTGCTGCCTTTTGCTTCCCTTCATACTTTTGCACTTACTGGAAACTCCAAGTCTTTTTAATTGAGCTTTTCCTCCCCTCCCCTCCTTACAGGGCGAGGGGGTTAATTGCTGCCTACTGAAACATTACAATTTTCGTGCTCCTGCTTCCTATTGGCACGTTGAGTGTGCAGGAGTGCCCTGGGCACACACTGCACAGGAGTCCATACAGTGCTCGGAGCAAGGATGGAATAAATAGCTCCAGCCCCCGTGGCCATGGGTATCCATAAAGCACCATATCTGCGTCTTTAAAAATCAGCACTGGCCAAGTGAGACCTTAACACTAATTGCTACGGCATTTCACTGTTTATCTTAGTTGAACTAGCGTTACCAGTCCTGGTTGTTAACAACCTCAAGTGGCACTTTATTCATCTATCAACAGTCTTATCCTGTGAACAAGCAAGTGAAGAACTATAAACACCCACTCCAAAGTCACTTTGCAGGTTTAAGCTAAAGCCCACAGAAAAAGGCCTTTCACAGAACTCCAGTGAGAACAGACAAAATACAAGCTCCAAAACAACACTTTAATCTACAAAGTTTTATTTGTCTTTTTAAACTTGTAAACCATAAAAAGAGCTTATCAAATATCTGAAATTAGTACAAGAAAAAATGATGACTCATATAGCAAACTGCATTTGAAGGTCCAAATTCAAAGACATGCATGGGGTTCTCCTGGCTTCCATTTGTGAAGCTAGAAACAAATTTGGCCCAGTTGATTAGGTGTTTTATTAGAAAATACGTAAAGCCTCAATGTGCTGCACTGCATGAATAGAACAGAACAGGAAGGATTAAGTGCAAGAATAAGCACTCAGCACCAGAAGGATCTGAACCCATCATCTTCACCCACAAAGTATAGGCTCACCAAAATAGTACATCAGTTAGCTGGTAGCAATTACAGGCTTCTCTGTCTATATGGACTAGGCACTCAAAGGAAGACACAACCCCCACTTCGTAAGTATGTTGTTTTTTAAAAATAAAAATAAAAAAAAGCACAGTGCACACAATTATTGGTATGCCCGATATTGTTAGATTAATGTTTGCCTGTTGCCAAATTTATAAAGCCTCTCAACATTGTCTTCAACGTTCACATGAAACTTCTGGAACTTCTTCCTACTCTCAGATCCTGAAATACCAGGCTAACAAGACAATCAATATGGTCCAGTCCGCCACTTCTTGTGATATCAGCATTAGACTTTGTGTCAGTAGATTTCCAAGGCATAGTTAGTGCTCAGCATTTAGAAAACAGGATAGACTCAGAAGGCTTTGAGCAACACTTGACCAACTTAGGTGTGTTTGTAATCAAAAAGAAAAGGAACTGGTGCTATTATTCAAAGCATATTCTAAAGAATATTGAAAACATCTGTAGAAACACCCCAGCTTCTGAAAAAAAATTCCCTCAGCTTGCACAGGGACTCAGGAACCCGTGGCATTGTTTCTCATTCTGCCACAGCCCCAGTGGTGTCTATCTACAGCTTCCCTTCCTTGTGCCTCCTGCTGCACACTGGAGATTGACCTCTTCTAGAAACTCTTTCAAGCTCTTCCCATGAAAAGCATTCTATGAACTATTGTTGATGTTTTGTGAGTGATAAATGTACCATAAGGGATTCAAAAAAGTAGTATGAATATAGCTTCTTCTCCATACAATATTTTCCTGCCTCTTTGCTCTCTTTCCTCCCACTGGTAGACAGTTCTTTGCTAACCCCACACTTCCCAAATCTTTCCATCCTTCCCTTACTAGTCTTTTTTGACAGATCTAAACCTCACAGTAATCCATCTGTGTAGTTCTTAAGTCCTGCTATTTTAAAACAAAGAAATTAGAAGATCTCATCCACATCATTCCTATCATTTTAGCTCAGTAGGACTGAATTATCCAGAATTATAAATACAAAAGTGAATTAAAGAATCATTGAAAACCTATTAAATAACTATGATCCAAACTGCAAGTAAGATGCAGTTCAATGCCTACTGAATAACTTCTATATAAAGTTATTTGCTTTTCTGTCTGTTCCTTTTAGCCCGTTTTTAGCACATTTCAAATGTATACAAGCCAAAAAAATTCCAAAACACCACCTTCAAAGTCAAATCAACTGAACAGCTGTCAAATATGCAAAGAAAATAAATCATTATGTGATAAATTGAGGCTGGTTTTGCTGCTAAGTGCATTAGAGAAGAAATCTTCTTCCAGAAGCTGTGTAGAAAACATATTAAGTTACATTTTTCTTCATGGATTTTCTAACATGTTTCTGCTCAGTACATTTAAAAAAAAAAGTCTGACAACGTGATGTTGAATATGACTTGGTTCCCACTGAAACCATGAATAAGTCATGTTTGAAAAAGTATTTTCAGATTTTGATGAATTGCATCAAGGTAATTAAAGGTGAGACTTGATTAGCTGACATGTTTCCAAACATGAACATTCTTGCCTACACTCCAGGCAAGAAAAAAATTACGTTGAATGTTTTTGCAAGTTTTCTAGCATGATGAATTTTTCTCAAGTGTAATCTAGGCCCGAAGGGGCCTAACTTTCCTGTTAATTGGAATACACATGAAATCTGTCACTCAATAATTGAGGTACACAATGACATGTGGAGAACAGTAAGCATTCGTCATATCTGTATATTTATATGGCAACTTGTAGACTGTTGAGCATACACAGTAGTTAGGGATTAATAAGGGATCGCCTCTGTCAGAATCCATCTTGTGGCATTCACTAACTTCTGGCAGAGGACACCTTTTAGTACAACCATTTTATATATATATAATTTCCTTTAAGTTACTCCTCCAGCTACACCTTGGTGTTCTGTGCTCTTGACGACTACGGCAGGAAGGCACTACAGAGGTCAAAGATAACGTGGCTTTTTAAGCTGGTTTTGCCTTAAGGGGCTAGTCTGCCAATGTGCCAGGAGAGCCTGTACATCATCATCCATGGGCAGAACTGGGTCTTAATTGCTAATGGTGACTAAATGATGTGTGGATATTTGAAAGACATTTGGAAGTGCCTTAAGATCCTCCAGTAACATCAGTATAAAGCACAGTATTTGCTGCTCATCTTATTTACCAGCCTGATCTCTCAAAAACTTCCATTTAGTATCAGCTACTACAAAACTATCAGCAGTAAGATGCATAAAAAAATAAATACTGAAATCACTGTCTGCACATTATGTAGACTGCAAACCCACTCTCCTGGAATGAAATTATAGGCGCCCTGAAGACAGCAATAATCTGGAAGTCTTTCTTGCCAGAGATTTCAGTGGGATAGAGATTTTACTTCACTATCCTTAGCTTTGTTGACTTTGTATTAGGCGGTCATGAAGTTGTGAGAAGAGCTTAGCAATCCTTATTTTCAAAAACCTGGCTTTCTCAAAATTGTAGCTGGTAGAGCTGAGCAAAATTTTTCAGTTGAAATTTTCTTCAGCAAATAGTGCGAGTTTGGGGATTAGCTTCATTTTGCTGAATTGCTTTGTGGAAAAAACAGAAAAAGTAAGTGAAAAGGCTGGAGTTTTTATTTGAAATTACTTCATGCCATTCTATTTTATTTTTAAATAGCAACAATATACTAAACTCTAATTTCTTTTTTTTTTTCCTTGGAAATGAAATGTTTTGTTTGACCAGAAACTAATCTATTTTAAATTTTGATTTGGCCACAGTTTTGAGCAAATATAATAAACCAAAATAAATTATAATTTAAGGTTTTCAGAATTAATAACAAGCTGAAAAATCAGGTACTCGATGCAGCTCTAATTGTAGGGGACAAGAAATTTAACTTTTAAACTTGACAGTTTAATTTTAAAGCCAAAGCATACCCAGTCCATAACTTATGGCCTGATGCTATTCCCAAAAACGTTTAATGCAAGCTCTTTCGTCAGTGAGATCTGCAAGCACTGACAGCAATTGCAATAAGCCCCTGAAGTCCAAAACAAGAAGAAGGAAATATACTTTCTGAACTAGTAAAACTTTAATTAACAGGGGGTTCTCTTGGCACAGTTTTTGCTGTTAAATAAATAAAGCATTTAGTCAAAACCATCTATATTTACTATACAAAATACTGAAAAGCAAACATTTTTAAAAGATACGGAAACTTAGGGTTCGGTGAAAAGAAACTGTGCTACATGTTATTCACACTTAACGCACGTAATGCAACTGCACCACAGTATTTAGATGCTGTATGTTCGTACATGGCAGGTGTAAAGTTTTAGTATTGGGATGCCACGTTATAACAACTTGTCTGTATTTCACAGGATCTAAACAAGGTAGAATTTGTCTTTTGAATCACCAAATATAATAAAACCAAACAAATCAATGCAAGGTTGTATCCAATGGTCAGTTGCGTTGCATTTCAAAGCTCACTTGCACAGCTAGTACTGCATACATTTCAATCTGATGGGATTTTGTTATTGGTGCTGTTATCTTTTCTAGCAAAATATCTTTGGATGAAAGAGCATTTATGCCCCTTTGCAGCCCTTTCTTAGAAAAACCCACATCTCTGAAAGCACTCTAGTTTTCCAGAACATTTTCTGGTTTTCAGCAATGATCAGCATTAGAAAAATTGACTAGGAAATAATTCCCACCTCCTAGTCTTTCTGGCATAAGCTCTACTGAAAAGAGAACAGCTTTAATTATGCTTTCAAAACAAATAGCATGGCATCCCTTCTTAGATGGAATGTACACTTGTGTGTTTGCATGCGGTATAACGTAAGTCACTTGAATACATCAGACTTTGTTAACACTATAGTATAAATAAGCTTATTCCTTCTACTAGACATATAAATGCCTTTTTTTTTTTTTTTTTGCAGTCCATAATTATATATACATTGAAAAAGAATGATACACAAGCAGCAAAAAATGCTTAGACTAGAACAACTCAGTGGTAACTAACCAAATTTGTGGACTTTTTATATTTTCAATACAGAGAATTCTGCATATAAATATTTTTGGACTTTAGGAATTTAAAAAATAAACAGAACAGTATAGTTGTCACACAGATCAAACACATTTTAAAAACATTTTGTTAGATTTAACAGAACACACTGTTGACAGCTAAAAAAAAAATAAAATAAACCAGATTTTTTAAAGAGGACAATAAGCCTAAACAGCTGCTGATTCAGGGAGACAAGAGATGGACCTAATTACCAAGAAGCAGTGATTCTATTCCAAATTCACAAGAAGGCAAGGCTTTCAACTTTTCCTTTAAAAGCTGATGTCTCTATGTTCTTATAAAGGGCAACATCCCTCTAAAACTTGTCAGCAATAAGGTAATACTCCATTTTGGACTGATCAAAACTCTAGTCAGAAAAAAAAATAATCATAAAGGGCTTATAACAATGTGGGATAGTTACATTTTACAATATGTACTATAGGCAAAATACCACAACATTTAAAATAATTAAAACCAAAAGCAAGTATGTTGATAGAACAGGTATATTTTTATGTGAGGAGTTCTCTACTTCGAAGTTCCAAAAGCAACGTAGGCATTTTTCAGTCACTTTCTACCTGCAAAGTAGTGATCTGTACAAAACCCAACTGAATGTATTATACATCTGGGCCCCACAGAAAGTAAAACTTGAACATACTGACCCTTTTTTTCATTTTTCCAATTTGCTTTTGACCTTCAAATTTCTCAGCAGCCAATAAGGTCTTGTGAGTATGGTCTCATTCTCCTTCATGGAATGGAAGCCCTTTGATACGAAAAAAGTAGAAGAGGCCAGAATGACTGTGAATGATATTTTTTTACATGTTGAATTGTCTCTAAAATGGCAGAAGCACAAATTGATGGGTGCTGGGGAAATTTAAATTGGAGGCACCTAAGAAAATGCCATGGTATGTGTTTCAAAATGTCACTGTTATGGGAAAAAAAATACATAATGTTAATATTCAAACCACAGATTTCTAAAACACAACAAAATGTACCTGAGAGTGTGCATATTTATATATATATATTTATATTTATATTTTATATATATTTGCCAACATTTAAAGTGAGAAAG